>JAZGLO010002903.1:1287500-1364747 GCA_036873155.1 Biomphalaria sudanica
CCCAACGCATGGGCTAGACACGGCCGGAGGCAGAGTGCACCGGGAACCTCCGCCATTTTCCTTCGTTATACCAAGCTAACAGTGGGGTCCCGCCATTTATGTAACGGTCTCTTGAGGAACGGCACATGGTTTTGTGACAGGTTTGTGGGGACTCGTAATTTTACAACCCCGCCCGTGCAATGGGTGGACTCTTGTCTACCCGTGGGCATCCCCACGGGAGTCTTGTGTTGCTACCCATTTAGCCTAACCACTTCCTCTAATGGTCGTTTCCACACGAGCGCCACAATGAGGCAGAGTAGCGTGCTAGCGAAAGTTCATACCAGTTATATCCCTTGTCCTTCGATATGGCACGCTAAACTGTATTACTGGCCTGTGTCACATATGTCAGCTGATCATACACAGTTAACCTTATCGCTTCGAAAATAGGGTTACAACTAGGGGCGGACTGGGTGTCATAAATGGCCCGGGCATTTCTATTTCATCCGGCCCATAAATTGTATATTATATCATGGACATCCATTCTAGGTATACCTGTCCTCAAAATCATTATGCAAGTTTGATAATGTATCGATACACATGGACAACTGCATACAGTGAATATAAATACTTCACTCAGAAGGCCTCTCTTGTAAGAGAATACTAGAAAACCTTAAACAATTTAATAGCTGCCTTAGTAACATCTATGCGGCCATTATCTTATAAAGTAGAGACGTGATTTAAAAAAAGAAGATATCTGTGGTTCTACAGGCCCATTTGAGTACCGGCCCACCGGGCATTTGCCCGAATGCCCATATAGCCAGTCCGCCCTTTGTTACAACAGTATCTTACCTATAGGAAACACTGATGTTGCAATCACTTAGTTTTGTATTGTACGTATACATTGTTTTGTATTGTGCATAATACATTGTTTTGTACTGTACGTATACATTGTTTTGTACTGTACGTATACATTGTTTTGTACTGTAAGTTATACATTGTTTTGTACTGTACGTAATACATTGTTTTGTATTGTACGTAACACATTGTTTTGTATTGTACGTATACATTGTTTTGTACTGTAAGTTATACATTGTTTTGTACTGTACGTATACATTGTTTTGTACTGTAAGTTATACATTGTTTTGTATTGCACGTAACACATTGTTTTGTACTGTAAGTTATACATTGTTTTGTATTGTAGTTAACATATTGTTTTATCTCACAGAGTACGAAGGGGAGGAGTTTGAAAGTAGCGCTGAGATCATTTTCTACGCCCTCTTCATCATCTTCGTCTTCGGCATGGCTTTCTACATCGTCTGCTATCCTCGACTGATTAAGTCTAAAGCCGGGAAACATCGGCACCATCGTCGTCATCATAATGAAAATCACGGTAAGAGTTGTGTGTGTGTATGTGTGAGTGTGTGTGTGTGTGCGCGCGCGTGCGTGTGTGAGTGAGTGCGTGTGTGTGTGTGTGTGCGGATGCAGTTTACACCTTCTTGTGTGAGGCCACTCCATGATGCACAGCTGCCGTCAGTGGTTGGGCATCTGTAATCGCCAGGGGCTCTGGCACATTCACACATCACACATTATTCTACTTCTGGTGTGTGTGTGTGCGTGAGTGTGTGTGTGAGTGAGTGTGTGTGTGTGTGAGTATGTGTGTGTGTGCGGATGCAGTTTAAACCTTCTTGTGTGAGGCCACTCCATGATACACAGCTGCGGTGTCAGTGGTTGGGCATCTGCAATCGCCAGGGGCTCTGGCACGTTCACACATCATTGGACTTCTGGTGTGTAAGCCATCTTCAGTCCAGGACACTTTCTTGATGCTTGCTCTCCATGTGTCACTTTTTCCCCCCAATTTTGGTGTCGATTCTGAAGACCTTCATGTCACGTTTCCATTGCATACACCAGTTTACCTTAGAAGAATAGTGGCTCTCCTGTCCTCTTTTAGAATTTAGATCACTATACACAATGTTTTGTGTAAGTCGACCTTGTGACATCGAAGGCGTCTGCTGCTGAAGACTGCGCGGATTTCCTGGCAGCCTTCTTTTCGCGGTACTTCCTCATTGGTTATTTTATGTTGCCACTTTATTTTAAAGATCCGCCTTAGGCATCGGTGGTGGAAGATATTTAGCTTTTTTTTTTTCACGCGAAGAGTTAATTGACCGTATAGAAGATTGCTCATTACACAATCCTTAAACTAAGGCTTTGTTAGTCTGCAAGGTAGTGTCCCACACTCTTTTCTTATCTTACCTTATGTGATACAGACGTTACTTCAAAAAAGAAGATGATTACGTCCTACGCGTCATGCATTCAGTCATGCATATTAACCAATGACTTAAATTCTGCCAAGTCACTGGTTTTCCTGGCTAGCCCAGGCAACCCATTCCATGCTCTAATAGCACTAAGGAAGAAGGAGTATTTGTACAAATTTGTCCTAGCATATGGGATGAGGAATGTGCTTTTATTTTGGTGTCTTTCTGGTTATTTTATTAAATTTTGTTTTTGTATTTGAAGATTATTTTCCTCAGTCACAAGAGTAGAAAAGAAGAGAGTATTACAGTAACACATACTTACACAAATATAAAGAAGACATTTTTTACGCATGTTAATACTGTAACAGCTTTAGTAAAATCACTAAATTTAGAAAGTCTTCAGGATAGAAGACTTAAAAGTAAAGTAGCAATTATACATAAAACACTGAACCATAATCTTCAAATAACAAAAACAAAATTTAATAAAATACTCAGAAAGACATATCTGGAGATTGAGGATCAAAAAAGAGATGAAACATGTTTTAAGCTTGGCCTCCGCTGTAATGATCAAACTGTTGAAAATTTGAATAAGTACTTCAGCTTCCCAGTAAAAATAAAAACCGTTTTCTTCGCTAGTGGTCTCTGTACTCCTTTTTAGTTGTAAAAGTTGGGCACTGAACATAAAGCAAATGAAAAAAAAATTGATTTAAAGAAAATGCGCATAAACATATAACAAGGGAACATAATCAAGATATAACAAGGGAGACTAAAAAAAAATTTCAAAGAAACAGTATGGAGTTAAATGCATATAAACATATGCATGTAACAGGGCCCATGACAATTAGGAGTCTTTGAAAATAAAAAATAAAAAATGTTTATTTTAAAAATTTAAATGCATTCAATGTATATATGCATCACGTATTAGAAGTCATTACTGGTTTAATTTTAAACACTATTTCTTTAAAAAGTAAAACATCACTGCCTACTTGGTCATGCGGCAAGCAGGCTGGACTGTTGCTTCGATGATCACGGGTTTAAACCCTACCAACTGCCATTTCCCATTGTCGTGTAGCAGGTTTGGACAAATGAGTAGGTTATGTCAACTCTGGAGGCACATTCAAAACATTGTCAAACATTGGAAGAAAAACCTTTTAGAAACAAATGGAATGGGATGCCTGAGCCAGCCAGGAAAACCAGTGCCTTGGCAGACTTTTAAGTTATTGATTAAGATGACTAGGTTGACCTAGGGACACGCGTAGGACGTCATCATCTTCTCTTTGAAGTAACGTCTGTATTTTATAAGATAAGATAAGATAAATATGTTTTGTTCTTGTGGTTTTATCCTACTAGCAGGATCTGATAGCCAATTGGAAAGTTCTTTGGTAGCAAGTACTCTAGTGAGTCTGTAATAGAATACACAGTATGAGGACATCACGTGACCTTAAGAGCCGAGATCACGTGACCTTAAGAGCGTAAATGAACCAAATCCAGGTCTGACTCATCTTTTTTTGTATCAAGAAGGTTCTCACATCACTGCCACTTTACATGCTGATGCTTCGACACAAACGATCAGACGGAGGTGTGCCAATATATTGTGTTCATTTCATGATGTTTTTGTTTTTTTGTTTATCAAACTATTTTAATATGATAACTGTATTTATAGATCCATGATGCCATCTAAGAAAAACAAAATTGTTAATCGTAATTTTAAATTATTTTATATTATTATTTTCAGTTGATTAAATTATTTATTAATTTGTTTGATTAAAAAAACTATCTAATATATATATAAGTTGATGCTATATGAGAAGGCTGTTTTCTATGTAGTAAAAGAAATTATAACAAAATTTATGGCTGAACAAACTTGTTTATTCATTTATAAATCTAAATTAAATGTGCTTGGTCCAAAAATAAAATCTACAAAATTAACTCTTTCTCTCCTAACTGACTAAATTTAGAAAGCCTTCAGGACAGAAGACTCAAAAGTAAAGTAGCAATTATACATAAAACACGGAACCATAATCTTCAAATACAAAAACAAAATTTAATAATATACTCTAAAAGAGACAAAGATAAAGGCACATTCCTCGTCCCATATGCTAGGAAAAAATTTGTACAAATACTCCCTTCTTCCCTAGTGCTATTATAGCATGGAATGGGTTGCCTGAGCTAGCCAGGTAAACCAGTGACTTGGCAGAATTTAAGTCATTGGTTAATATGCATGACGCGTAGGACGTAATCATCTTCTTATTTAAAGTAACGTCTGTATTATATAAGATAAGAAGATAACTTACCAGCGTTGATTCCACCAGAATGTGGTAAATAATTACGGAGAGAAAGAGTTAATCATTTTCATTCACTTACAAAAAAGTTTTGAATGTAAGAATGAAACGTAAAAGCTGCCACTTTCAGATCTTTCGATCTATGAAAAAGATGGTGTAGAGATCATCTATTTCTATGGCCCAAACTTGACGAGGGTATCATGTGGCCAGCACAACGACCAACTGCCTTTACTTTCCTCAGCTAATGTCAGTTAACCAGTAGAGCTGGGTGGTGCCAGGATGCCGAAATTAAAAACTCCCAGTCTTTACCAGGATTCGAACTCCGATCTAAACGTAACCTAAGCGCTTTACCTTACAGCCATCGCGGCTCAAAGAATGCATCACTTGTTGAGCTAGTTGAGTGGGAAGTGTGCTGGAAAGGCCAAGTGCGCTTGAACTTGCCTTGGCTTGGCTATCTAAAAGGGGGCTCGAGGCTCGACACCCGACTCGGGCATAGTTGTGTTTACTGAGCGTCTAAAGGCAGCACGGAAAACCAACTCCTTCCCCCCCCCCCTACTGGTCCACAAATGAGATTGGACCAAAAGCGCTCTGAGCATGCTTATTAGCATGAAAGTAGCGCTATATAAAAGCTATAATAATAATTTACAAGTTGACCTATGACCCCTGACAGAACGAGTTTAATACAATACGTTCTTTAATCAAGGCGTGTTTCTAATTAAAGAATTATTTCTGAATTTGTGACCCAATCATCGACCATATCTGTGTCACACATTGGCCTGTCTAAGACGGACTGAGATCTACCTCTTCATTTCATTCACAATCTCGACAGCCTCATACGGTTGGGAGACATGGAAGTCTCATCCGACGAGAAGAATCCTAAAAAAAACATACCGAGACCACTTCACCAAGAGAGAAGGCACTGTTCTCTGAGTGAAACAAACTTCATATGAGATTCACGAGACAATGACGCCACATTTTCATAAAAAATCACAATTTTTAAACTCAGAACCGGACATAACAGAATGAGGCAACATTTTCATGAAAATCACAATTTTTAAACTTAGAACCGGACATAACAGAATGAGGCAACATTTTCAAAAAAAAAAAAACAGAACACAATTTTTGAACTCAGAACCGGACATAACAGAATGACGCCACATCTTCATGAAAATCACAATTTTTGAACTCAGAACCGGACATAACAGAATGAGGCAACATTTTCATGAAAATCACAATTTTTGAACTCAGAACCGGACATAACAGAATGAAGCAACATTTTCATGAAAATCACAATTTTTGAACTCAGAACCGGACATAACAGAATGAAGCAACATTTTCATGAAAATCACAATTTTTGAACTCAGAACCGGACATAACAGAATGAGGCAACATTTGTTCTGAAAACTAAGTCGGGACGAGCGAAACCTGCTCTTGTGGAGCATCACCAGAGAATGTTGACCATGTCCTTCAAAGCTGCTTACTATATCAAGACATTGGCCCCAAAATCCTCCTATGGAACAAAAAACTATACGAAGAACTGCCTGATCTGGAAACCACTACGCGGTTCATCTCAGATGAAACCACTGTTACATAAGATCTGAACGAATCGGTCGTCTCCTTTCCATTAGGACTAAAACAGAAAGATTTAAAAACTCCTTTATCCCACTGTCGGTCAGAGTGTTACAAGATCATCTGTCGTCATCGAGAAGTACATAGAAGTCTAATTCATAAAGCGCTGGTTGTGAATGTGTTTGTGTTTCGTGTGTGAATGTTGTTCGAATTTTTCATCCATATTATTTTTTTAAAGTAGTTACGCTGATGTTGTCAATAGTAGTCAAACTGAATTTCCATTTGATTGGATCAATAAAATTATCTTATCAGATAAAAGATTACGGATCTGAACCCTTCAACATGTAAAATAAGAACGAACAAGAAGTCATAGCATGAAAGCCAAAATAAGGATAGCATAAAAAAAAAAGGGTTTCGTCGGTATCTTCATTTCTGCTAGACCAGCAGCTAAGTAAAGTGTCCAGATTGGGTACCGCTACATCTGTCATGGTTAGGGGTCGTAATCTGGAGGCTAAAGGGTAGCAAAACAAGACTCCCGTGGGGGGGGGGGTGCCTAAGTTGGTTAGAGAGCATCCTCATTGCACTGGGCGGAGTTGTAAAAAAGCTTCCACAACCTTGTCACAATCCAGGCGCTGTTCCTCAAGGGGCCGTTATATAATAAATGGCGTGTCCCGCACGGTTAGCCTGGTAGAGAAAAGAAAAATGGCGGGGGTCTTACTAGATCTATCCGCTGCCTCTTGCCGCGAGTCTGACCCACCCGCCAAACAAAACAGTGTACACTGTTTTCATACAGGCCGGTGAGATGGAGCTCTTGTTCACTTTTGCTGGCCTAGAGTTGTAAAGGTCATCTGTTTCTAAGGTCCAGGGTTCACGAAGGTGTCATATGGCCAGCACAACGACCGACAGCCATTACTTTTCCCTAAATGACGTCAGGTAACCATCAGAACTGGGTGGACACAGAGGCGCCCTAAAGATCCCGAAAGTTAAAATCCCAGTCTTCACCAGGATTTGAACCCGGAAAACCCGGTTCGGAAGTCAAGCGCTTTACCGCTTAGCCGCAGCGCCTATAACACAAACACTAACTATCTATACGATGCTACGCCAAGACTACAATCTTAGCGTCTGTTTTATGTACGCAATTAATAATACGTAAAATATACAAGAATACGGATAGTCATCCAGATATCCTGTACTATTACATAATAAATTTATAGTCTAATATTCCAGGAATATTAATAATAAGGCCTGTCTTCGAGTCCGAAGATTAATGAGGAATGCAGTATTTCCCGTGGGTGTGCATCCCAAGCTGTGACCTACATATTTTGCTGCATCCATAGCAAACATACCCAATGTCCGTACGTAGTCGATTCAGATTTTCTTTTCGCCGTCTACGTCTGTCCTTGGCAGCAAATTTGCTTTTGGATTAACATTCAAATTTTCTAAAGCATTTTTAATATCGAATTCAGGTCAATTAGCGATTTAGAACTTCATTCATAATATTTGTTTTATTCATGAATTCGTGCATTCGCTTTATATAACATTATTATCTTATTTAATTCTTTCTGATGCTCTATATCAGTGACTACATCAGCAATACGCAAGTTAAGACCCGCATCTGTCTAGTTACTATTATAAATTAAAAAGATGCAATTTCCTGAAACAAAGAGATCAATATCATACATTGTTTAAAGTCTTATTACTTTTTTGTCTAGATTTACTTGTAAATGAATTCGTTTGATTTCATGTTCTTTTTTAAACAAGTCATGTGATTCAAGAATATTTGCGTCAGTCTACGGAAGTTTGTTTTTATCGAAAGTTTTTAAAATGATACGCAGAAATGTATCGCTAGTTAAGATTGTATTATATATACTGTCTTATATAGTAGCGCTAGGATACTGTATACCTCAAACTCCAATAAGTGAGTCTAGGGAACTTAGGTATAGATCTATCTATCTATCTATCTATCTATCTATCTATCTATCAATCCTCATCCCATATGCTAGGACAAATTTGTACAAATTGAAATACTACTTCGTCCCTAGTGATGTGCTATTAGAGCATGGAATGGGTTGCCTGAGCTAGCCAGGAAAACCAGTGACTTGGCAGAATTTAAGTTATTGGTTAACATGCATGACTGAATGCATGACGCGTAGGACGTAATCAGCTTTTTTGAAGTAACGTCTGTATTATATAAGATAAGAAGATAATCTATGTGGCTCCCTCCCTTCTTTCTCTATAGTATGACTCTATGTCTGTGTGTGTGTGTATGACTTTCTCTCACTCTCTCTCTCTCTCTCTCACTCTCTCTCGCTCTATATATCTATCTGCCTGTCTATCTCTCTATCTATCCATGTATGTTTTTCTGTTTCAGTCTTGCAGCCGTTCTATGTATTCATATATGTTTTTCTGTTCGCTATACCTGTCTGTATGCCTGTCTATCCATCTATGTTTTTCTGTTCGCTATATCTGTCTGTCTGCCTGTCTATCCATCTATGTTTTTCTGTTCGGTATAACTGTCTGTATGCCTGTGTATCCATCTTTGTTTTTCTGTTCGGTATATCTGTCTGTCTGCCTGTCTATCTATGTATGTTTTTCTGTTCGGTATATCTGTCTGTCTGCTTGTCTATCCATCTATGTTTTTCTGTTCGGTTTATCTGTCTGTCTGCCTGTCTATCAGTGTATGTTTTTCTTTTCGGCATATCTGTCTGTCTGCCTGTCTATCAGTGTATGTTTTTCTTTTCGGCATATCTGTCTGTCTGCCTGTCTATCCATCTATGTTTTTTCTCTTTCTATCTGTCTGTCGGTCATTGTTTTTATGTGTCTGTCTATCTGTCATTTGTAAGTTATGCCTATCTGTCTGTCAATACGTTTGTTAATGGGAAGCGTGGTCAAGGGGCCAAGTACGCTTGTCTTGGCTACCTATGAGTGGGGCTCGAGGTTCGACACCCGACTCGGGCAGAGTTGTGTTTACTGAGCGCCTAAAGGCAGCACGGAAAACCAACTCCTAGATACCCCCTCCCCCCCCCCCTCCCACTGGTCCACAAATGAGATTGAAACAAAGCGCTCTGAGCATGCCATAAGCATCAAAGTAGCGCTACATAAAAGCTATAATTATTATTATTATGAGCTAGCCAGGAAAACCAGTGACTTGTCAGAATTTAAGTAATTGATTAACATATATTTATTTATTTATCTGTCAGACTGTCATGCTATCTGTTTTTTTTCCTTTCTGTCTGCTTCTCTCTCTTTATATATATATATATATATATATATATATATATATATATATATATATATATATATATATATATATATATATATATATATATATATATATATATATATATATATATACTAGACATATGTTACCCACGACCCGCGGGTCTTTATTTGCGCATTACTGTCGATATAGTCACAATTAAACATAATTATAAGGGAAAAAAGTAAAGCGAATGTGTCAATGTAAAAATAGTGTGAATGAAGCTATCAAATTAAAACATTTGCTTGTAGGCCTACATATATTTGATTAAAATGTGAGATGAATAGACTTAATTTTGTATGTTCCTGTGTTAAAGTATAAAGTAGATCTTGAGGTAGACATAGATCTAAATCTACACTAATCTAGAGTTAAAAATTGGCTTTTATAGAGTTCATTCTGTGTTGCGCATGCGTGACCTTTTTTCATGAATGAATATAGGCCTATCTCAACACGGCTACGCAACTTGCGAACAGCGAACGAATGTATTAAAAATGCTTTAGAAAAACAAATTTGAATTTTAAATTGATTAAAATATCAAATGAATGGACAATAATTATTATGTTTATGTGTTAAAGCACAAAACTATCTTTGCGAAAAGAAGTTTTATCATCTTAGAGTTCAATAAGAGTTATAGACCTAGACCTAGGAATAGACTCAGTAGAGAGATGTGTTAATGTGTAACCAATTGGTAATGCCTAATGAAAGATTGTTCGCCAGGAAATCTGTAGTCACAGATATCAGGAACTAATTTATGTAAAAAATGCTTTTGAAACACAAAATTGTAGGTTAATTTTATTACATAATGAAATCAATGGATCTTCTTTTGTATTTTCATGTGTCAAAGTAAAAAACTATGTGAGCAAAGTGTATTTCTTAAAATTAGATCTAGGCCTAAATCCTTTCGATCTTTTCTCATGTCAACATTGTTAACCATGGCCTAGATCCATAAAATACTATATCTGTAATAGAGTCGGACAACTTTTTTTTTGAGGGTCTTAAGTTTGTTTTAGGGCTACAATACATACACTACGGTCTAAGTTAGTACCCAAGGAACATTTCTGCCTAGTTTTATTAAGATTGGTCAAGCGGTTTTGATGTCTATAAGTAACATACATACATACATTTCACATTCTACTTTATAATATATATATATATATATATATATATATATATATATATTTATTTATATTTATACATATATATATATATATATATATATATATATATATATATATATCAAATCATAAGTAGACCATTGTCCAATGACTAATTGAGCTGATCTGACCCACTGTCCACAGAATGTCCATCTTTGATGTTTGGGGACTATTGTGCATTCAAGTGCCACTGTCGAGATGACCAATGCAAGCCGAGTGGATCGTGTCGAGCCAAATATGACTGTGCCAAGCCGTACTTTGGATATAAATGTCAAATGGGTAAGTAGGTAAAGAGGGGTTACCACGACATGATAAATTTGTTTATGTTCATTTTATTCTTTTTTTTTAAATTAATATTATTTTACAGGCAAAAAAAACCCATTGAAACAAATAAAAAGGCTTTCAATTATTTCCTACTACACTTGGTCCTCATCCAATATTCATTTGTTTAAAGCATACAATACCAACATTTAACATACCAGCTTCACATACCAGCTTCAAATACAGAACTACGTTTTGTTTGTGAGCAGTGAAACTTGAATATACGTTTGTACAAACATAACCATTAACTTTACCTTTTACCTATCCCTCAGTCTGTTGGACCGTTGGGGCACCATCCAAGATCAGTGGACCGTTTTTCACTATTCCTATATCTTTTGCCATAGTTAGAACCTCTTTTAATGGCAGGCCTGTCCATTCTTTAATGTTGTCCTCCCATCGCTTTCTCTGTCTGGCTCTTCTTATTTTTCCTGGTTCAGTCCCCCGAAGGTATGTCTTTGCGAGCTCCGAAGATCTTTTAATATGGCCATAGATTTTTATCTTGCGTTTTTTTTACGATAGTTAGCGGTTAATCATGGGGTCCTACCGCCGCAGTAACTGTCTCTAATCTCTTGGCTTGTGATCCCAAGGATCCTTTGTAGCATCTCAACTCTATTGTTAGGATCCCATCTCTAGCTCTGCAGTCAGCGTCCAAACCTCTCAAGCATATAAAAATGTGGCCATAACCAGGGCCTGATTTTGGTTATCCTAGTGACCTTTTACTCAATAGGGTTACCAGACATCTACTAGACCACAGGTGGACAAAAAATGAGTACAGACCCTTGAATTAAATAGACTTACAAAATATTGATGAAATATGTAAACTTTTTGTAAACCTGTGGAATAGAAGATGTCTGGTAACCATATTGGGTAAAAGGTCACTAGGATAACATAGCGAAAAAGAAAGTAGGCTACCAGCTAACAAAATCAATTCTCTGGTATGGCAAATCTGGGCTTATCAAGTGAAAGTCTATTCGACATTATTTTTACTACCAAAACAAAAATATAAAAGAGGTCATTATTTTCTTCCTACAGAAGATTTTCATGAAAAATATTTTTTATGGCACAGATAATCTGGAGTTTAAGTTCCAATTCTCTCAATTATTCGAATGTCCTGCAGCTTTAGAAAGAACTCCTGTATGCAGTAGCTTGATGAAATAATTACAATTTTAGAATACACTGCAAATACTTGAGAACTCTGTAAAATATCGTTAAAACTCAGGTGGTGATTGGTATATGGGTTGCAGTGTGTGTGCAGTCAGCCGGCACTAATCGCCCCAGGCCAGAACTAGACAAGCGGTTGACGTGACGAGTGGCGATGGTCAATCGTAAAGAGCGAGGACAAGACATTTCTCAGGCCAGTCACTCGGATACAGTCATGTGATCAACCAGAAGGGTTAAGCTACGTTCCGTCGGTATCTAGAAGGCCTTCGGGGACCCTATATAAGGAGAAAAGATGCCAAAGTCAAGACGGCTAGTCTTGGTTCAGTTCAGTGGTGTTGTTCTGTACGGCACATTACGACGGTTAGGTGGGGAGTAGAGTCAAGACCACTCGTGAGTAGGAGACGAGACGGCGTCGTGATCTTGATTTACGCTCAAGTCTGACACAACGAGCCCAGTGTGTGAAGTCAGTCCTGAACAGTTGAACCCAGTGCAAGTCCGGGATAGGCGGAGAAGCCAGTAAAATTGGACAGAGTGGTATAAAAGTTGATACGGCGGTACTGTTATTACCGTCGAAATATTTGCATAGTCAGTGTTACATGTTGCTAAGTGTAAAATATTGGCTGTAATTTATCTGGCATTAAAGTGTTACTTTGGAGCCACTGAGTTGTCAAGTTGTTTGAGTTGGTAGTGTCTTGTGGTGGAGTTACAGAGTCTGCAGAGAGCATGTATAGTGAGAGTCGCTACAATATGGTATTTCCAGGCTTGTCCATGAGACATAATTTTCTATCCCATCCCATGGCAATTTATGTCTGCCCCATCCCATGACAATTTATGTCTGCCCCATCCCATGACAATTTATGCCTATCCCATCCCATGACAATTTATGCTTGCCCCATCCCATGGCAATTTATGCCTATCCCATCCCAATCCATGGCAATTTTTGCCTGCCCCATCCCATGGGAATTTATGCCTGCCCCATCCCATGGCAATTTATGTCTGCCCCATCCCATGACAATTTATGCCTACCCTATCCCATGACAATTTATGCCTGCCCCATCCCATGGCAATTTTTGACTGCCCCATACCATGGCAATTTTTGTCTGTCCCATTCCATGACAATTTATGCCTTCCCCATCCCATGACATACTTTGACTGCCTCATCCCATGGCAATTTTTGTCTGTCCCATCCCATGACAATTTATGCCTGCCCCATCCCATGACAATTTTTGACTGCCCCATCTCATGACAATTATGCCTGCCCCATCCCATGGCAATTTTTGTCTGTCCCATCCCATGACAATTTATGCCTGCCCCATCCCATGGCAATTTTTGACTGCCCCATTCCATGACAATTTATGCCTGTCCCATCCCATGACAATTTATGCCTGCCCCATCCCATGACAATTTTTGACTGCCCCATCCCATGGCAATTTATGTCTATCCCATCCCATGGCAATTTATGTCTGTCCCAACCCATGGCGCAATCTCTCCAACATCCGGAAAATGTCTATTAGATAAATGATATTTTCTTACTGTATCCCAGTGGACCTTGCTCCTCAAGCCAAAGAGCAGAACTTTTTGAATGACTACAATGAAGAGACATGTGGAGTCAGGGGCAACAAAGGTCCTATTACTCTTTCGTTTGACAAACCCTACAGGTTCACTCACGCTTATATGAGGTTTAAGATGATGTATAGAAGCCTATGTGAGTATAACAAGTGCTATTAGATGCTTATCTTTATGTATGGCTTCCTGGTCGTTTTATTTAATGATTTGTTCCCTCTTTGCCAATGCATAATTTTGCAAAGTTTCAACTTTATAGGAGAATAGAAAAAAAAAGTTCCCCTTTCAGACCTTGTGGTTTATAGGGCCAATGATGTAAAGGTCATCTGTTTCTGTTGCCTGCGGTTAACAAGGGTGTCATGTGGCCAGCACAACGACCAACCGCCTTTACTTTTCCCCCGGTTCAGAAGCCAAGCGCTTTACCTCCCAGCCACCGCGCCGATAGGAGAATAGATGTAGGAGAAATGTATAGGTCAACGTTTTTACCAGACAGAGTTCATGTCTGCTTTGTAAATTAACTCTTTCTCTCCTGACTGACGATACCAGCGTTGATTCCACCAGAATGTGGTAAATAATTACGCAGAGAAAGAGTTAATGGAGCCAGCATTGTTTTGGCCATGGAGGTGCGGTAGGTTTGAGCTAGGATGTAATACGCTCAATTTTTTGAATGACCCTAAAAGTTTATAAAACAAACGTATAGAAAATATATTTCCGACGCACATGTCACTGAAAACATTAACTCTTTCTCTCCTGACTGACGATACCAGCGTTGATTCCACCAGAATGTGGTAAATAATTACGGAGAGAAAGAGTTAACACAACTTCGCGTCTTTGCTATTTCCTTCACTGTGATCAGACCCTCGAGCGGCAGGGTGACTATACCCGACGTTGCTGAATTGTATGCTGTTTTTCAGCTTACCTCAAATATGACATTCAGATCAAGTTAAAAACTGGAGATTTCAATGTTGACTGCGGACCTCTTGAGGTTAGGGAATTGAGTGCAACGGATGCAGAACTCCGATGTAAGAACACAGTCATGGACTTTGATATGATCTCCTTAGAAGGCGAAGGTGTCCAGGTTCTCTGCTCTTTCCATATCAGTCGAGGTAATAAGATAAGATGATAAGATAAGATGACAAGATTATAAAATAAGAGAATAAGATAAGAGAATAAGATAATAAGATAAGATAATAAGATAAGATAATAAGATAAGATAAGATAATGAGATAAGATAATAAGATAAGATAATAAGATAAGATAATAAGATAAGATAATAAGATAAGATAATAAGATAAGATAATAAAATAAGATAAGATAATAAGATAAGATAATAAGATAAGATAAAATAAAATAAAATAAGCTAAAATAAGATAAGCTAAAATAAGATAAGCTAAAATAAGATAAGATAAGTTGATTAGATAAGATGGTGAGATCTAATAAGATAATAAGATAATTTTTAATTAATGGTAATTCTTTTTGACTAAAATCGACCACCTCAGAGTAACTATTGTAACAATAACAATATAGTATATTATAGATGCAAATACATTCACACACATAACACATACACGCTCACAAATAGTCCTTCACAAATTAGACTTCTATGTTCTTCTCGATGAAGACAGATGACCTTGTAACACTCTGACCGAAGGTGGGATAAAGGATATTTTAAATCTTTCTGTTTTAGTCCTAATGGAAAGGGGGACGACCACTTCGTTCAGATGTGATGTAACAGTGGTTTGATGGTTTAACTTAATCGCCGACGTGCGTAAGTGCTTATATAACGCTGTCAGCAACGGAAAACTGACCAGTTCTTAGGAACGACTGGTTAGGTATGCGTTTACGTAGTCTACGCTGTTTATACTGGGGGAGGCGCGGTGGCTGAGTGGTTAAGCGCTTGGCTGGGATTTTAAATTTTGGGATTTTTAGGGCGCCCCAGAGTCGAATCAACTTTTTTGGGGGGGATAAAGTAAAGTCAGTTGATCGTTGCTAGCCACATGACACCCAGCTCGTTAACCGTTGACAGAAAAAAAATTGTTGAACTTAACATCATATCTACATCGACTGCAAGGTCTGAAAGAGGAACATTTTCAGTTTATATTGTCATGTAACACTTTCACTTTATGATTGCGGCCATTGTGGGGGGTGATTGCTGATGTAAAGTGTATTCACAGGTCGTAATATAATTGGTGTGGCTAATTTGAGTAAATGGTATAAAGATGACGGAGCCAGGCCTGAAAAGATCCGAGATGGAGACACTGGCTTGAACAATTGTTTTATGGCCTGTCATTACGATGAGAAAATACATGTCAAGTTTTCGTGGAGACAAGAGTACATTCTACATAGAATTGTAATTTACAACCAACATGGTGAGTACATTCTATATCATTCCAGGAACTTTTAGCTGTTTGCATTTCAGAATCGACTTTTTCTACAAAGATTATATCAACTCTATCTATTCTCGGCTCAAGCTCAAACTTTCGAATAATTATTCGTTGACATAGACAAGACAGGAATGAAAAAAAGTAGCCCATTAGACTATTAATTACTGGTTATTAATTATTTTTTAGTTTAGTAGCAACAAGGGAAAATAATTTGTATTCACTTATATGGCTAAATTTGTTGGGTTTAGACCATTTAAATAATTGTTAACACTATTACTCCCTCAAGCATTCTCCGATCAAGTTAATACTTTAATAAACAATTATTTTTGTGACTAACGAAAAATATGTAACAACAATGTTTTATTAGTTAGAAGAAGGATTTTCAACAGTTGTTTGGCGTAAGTAGATTTTTCATATTAAATTCGGAACATTTTTGGCAACGAATTGTAAGAAAATTTTAAAAAATGTAGGTCGATTTCTTTTTCAAAACAGAATCCGGAAAGATGCTTTCATTTAGCATACATATTCTATTTAAAAAACCGGAGCAACATGTGAGAGAGCCTAAGTTTTTTGCAACGTTTAAGCATGGAAATTAAATGTAATATAAGTTATAAGTGCAAACAAACATTGGTCGGCATTGATTTTGTTTTTCACAAAAACATCCGGAACAATAGATACTTAAATCTGTTGAAATGTTTCGGAATGAACATTAAATGGTTAAATCAGATTTTCAATAGAGTCGATTTTTAAAAAAAATCTAAACGTCACGGACAGACCGACACACAGAAAAAATGCACAAAAATAAGTGTCTTTTATTCTGATGTGTGCACTAAACAAAAAGTAAAAAAAAATCTGAATATTTAATTTTTTTTTAATGAATTGATTAGTACTTTGCCTTCTCGCTGCTTGTCACACTACTGCACAAAGTCGCTGCGTAAAAAGTTCATTTCTTTTTAATGTGCGTGATATTTACATACAAATTGCATTCTTAGCCTTAATAAACAAACATAAGTGTTTTCTATTAATTTTAGCAGAGCTAGTTGACCAGAAAAAGAAATCTTTAAGTAATATTTATACATTTCTTGTACATTATAATTAAATATATTTGACTTAGAGATGCTGAAAATGCACAAAAAATTATCCTTCTTTGTTTACTAACTGACGATACCAGCGTGGATTCCACCAGAATGTGGTAAATAATTACGGAGAGAAAGAGTTAATGGCTTGTTCTCTATTTCTCGTGATGGGCATTTTTCTGCAATGATTTGCACGCCCTTAGGCTCACGAGTCTTTTCTATTCGCATCAACAAGTCAATTATACTTAGTAAAACACAAAGATAAAGGTACATTCCTTGTTCTATATGCTAGGAAGGCCGCGGGATACACATTTGAGACCAAAAGAAAATCTGCTTCCGAGGACAAACGCAGACGACGAAAAGAAAATCTAAATCGACCACCTGCGGACAATGGTTATGCTTGCACTGGGCGTGGCAAAATATGTAGGTCACAGCTGGGACTGCGCAGCCACGGGAAATACTGTATTCCTCACTAATCTTCGTACTCGAAGACAAGCCTTATTATTATTATTATTATGCTAGGACAAATTTGAACAAATGCTTCTTCTTCACTAGTGCTATTAGAGCATGGAATGGGTTGCCTTAATCAGCTAGGGAAAACCAATGTAGAGTTTAAGTCATTGATTAACATGCATGACTAGATTGACGTAGAGACTCATGTAGGACGTAATCATCTTCTTTTTTTTAAAGTAACGTCTGTATTTTATAAGATATAAGATATCTTCTTCTGTTTAGATCTGTCTTGAACAAGACGTAATTTCATTTCATTTCATTGCAGCAGGTGTACCTGGCTATCTTAAACAATTTACTTTAAGCTTCGCCTATAGCGAAGAAGGTCAAACCAGAGTTGAGCTTCCAAAACAAGAATATAAATGGAAGGACTACCAATCCATCATCGATCTTCCAATGCGTTTTGAAGAGTACATCAAAGAGGTTACCATCAGTCACCCAGCACGAATCCCTCACTTTGGATGGAGCATGTCTATTTGTGAAATGGAGATCTACGGAGGTAAGCAAGAGCGAAAGTGTAGCCAGCAAAGCTTATATCAAATCACTCTGTCCCTCTGGTCAAAAGTTTGTACACGTTATTTCTCCCTCATCCTTTTTCGGAACCAGCTTTTATATAGCGCTACTTTCATGCTTATAGCATGCTCAGATGGTCCAATCGCATTTAAGGACCAGTGGGGAGGGGTATCCGGGGGATATTTGCTGCCTTCAGTAAACACAACTCTACTCGAGTCGGGTGTCGAACCTCGAACCCCGATCATAAGTATCCGCGTTCAAGCGTACTTGGCCTCTCGACCACGCTTCCCCCTAATTGATGTAGGCTTAAACAGTAAACATAGAGTTGAAGCTAGGTGCTGAAACAAATGATACATACATATATTAAACATAAATGAATAACAGCACCAGGGACCAAGTTTTTAAGAGAGAAAGTAGTGAATTAAAATGCTACGAAAATAAGGGCATGCGCCGACCGAGGCTCGAACCTGTGACTCCGGATTCGACACCACCGCCTAGCGATAACGCACCAAGCGAAACTAGCCTCTAGACCATCGGAATGTCCAAAAAAAACATTCTTCTGATCCAGAGTCATTTCGCCCGTATGCAAATTACCACCCCAGTGGTCAAAGGTCACAAGCCCCAGCTAGCCCCTCCCCCACCCTCGCAGCATCCGTTCACTATCAATTTCGATAGAGCCTACACAGACAGCCGTTAGGCATGTATTAGACAAACGATGGCTCTATCTAATTGAATATCTCTCACAAAGACAAGTGGACAACATAAACACATTACATATAGAAGCTTCAGTGGGTACGAGCAATAATGCTGTAAATGTAAACATAGAGTTGAAGCTAGGTGCTGAAACAAATGATACATACATATATTAAACATAAATGAATAACAGCACCAGGGACCAAGTTTTTAAGAGAGAAAGTAGTGAATTAAAATGCTACGAAAATAAGGGCATGCGCCGACCGAGGCTCGAACCTGTGACTCCGGATTCGACACCACCGCCTAGCGATAACGCACCAAGCGAAACTAGCCTCTAGACCATCGGAATGTCCAAAAAAACATTCTTCTGATCCAGAGTCATTTCGCCCGTATGCAAATTACCACCCCAGTGGTCAAAGGTCACAAGCCCCAGCTAGCCCCTCCCCCACCCTCGCAGCATCCGTTCACTATCAATTTCGATAGAGCCTACACAGACAGCCGTTAGGCATGTATTAGACAAACGATGGCTCTATCTAATTGAATATCTCTCACAAAGACAAGTGGACAACATAAACACATTACATATAGAAGCTTCAGTGGGTACGAGCAATAATGCTGTAAATGTAAACATAGAGTTGAAGCTAGGTGCTGAAACAAATGATACATACATATATTAAACATAAATGAATAACAGCACCAGGGACCAAGTTTTTAAGAGAGAAAGTAGTGAATTAAAATGCTACGAAAATAAGGGCATGCGCCGACCGAGGCTCGAACCTGTGACTCCGGATTCGACACCACCGCCTAGCGATAACGCACCAAGCGAAACTAGCCTCTAGACCATCGGAATGTCCAAAAAAACATTCTTCTGATCCAGAGTCATTTCACCCGTATGCAAATTACCACCCCAGTGGTCAAAGGTCACAAGCCCCAGCTAGCCCCTCCCCCACCCTCGCAGCATCCGTTCACTATCAATTTCGATAGAGCCTACACAGACAGCCGTTAGGCATGTATTAGACAAACGATGGCTCTATCTAATTGAATATCTCTCACAAAGACAAGTGGACAACATAAACACATTACATATAGAAGCTTCAGTGGGTACGAGCAATAATGCTGTAAATGTAAACATAGAGTTGAAGCTAGGTGCTGAAACAAATGATACATACATATATTAAACATAAATGAATAACAGCACCAGGGACCAAGTTTTTAAGAGAGAAAGTAGTGAATTAAAATGCTACGAAAATAAGGGCATGCGCCGACCGAGGCTCGAACCTGTGACTCCGGATTCGACACCACCGCCTAGCGATAACGCACCAAGCGAAACTAGCCTCTAGACCATCGGAATGTCCAAAAAAACATTCTTCTGATCCAGAGTCATTTCGCCCGTATGCAAATTACCACCCCAGTGGTCAAAGGTCACAAGCCCCAGCTAGCCCCTCCCCCACCCTCGCAGCATCCGTTCACTATCAATTTCGATAGAGCCTACACAGACAGCCGTTAGGCATGTATTAGACAAACGATGGCTCTATCTAATTGAATATCTCTCACAAAGACAAGTGGACAACATAAACACATTACATATAGAAGCTTCAGTGGGTACGAGCAATAATGCTGTAAATGTAAACATAGAGTTGAAGCTAGGTGCTGAAACAAATGATACATACATATATTAAACATAAATGAATAACAGCACCAGGGACCAAGTTTTTAAGAGAGAAAGTAGTGAATTAAAATGCTACGAAAATAAGGGCATTTACAGCATTATTGCTCGTACCCACTGAAGCTTCTATATGTAATGTGTTTATGTTGTCCACTTGTCTTTGTGAGAGATATTCAATTAGAGCCATCGTTTGTCTAATACATGCCTAACGGCTGTCTGTGTAGGCTCTATCGAAATTGATAGTGAACGGATGCTGCGAGGGTGGGGGAGGGGCTAGCTGAGGCTTGTGACCTTTGACCACTGGGGTGGTAATTTGCATACGGGCGAAATGACTCTGGATCAGAAGAATGTTTTTTTGGACATTCCGATGGTCTAGAGGCTAGTTTCGCTTGGTGCGTTATCGCTAGGCGGTGGTGTCGAATCCGGAGTCACAGGTTCGAGCCTCGGTCGGCGCATGCCCTTATTTTCGTAGCATTTTAATTCACTACTTTCTCTCTTAAAAACTTGGTCCCTGGTGCTGTTATTCATTTATGTTTAATATAGGCTTAAACAGACAGTAATATCGCATTGATTTATAACTATACCCAGCTTTCTACTTCATTATAGATGTATGTAGAAGCCCAAGTCAAATATTTTAAGATACTTTATACAAGATATACAAGTAAAGTTCCCCTTATGGTCTATAGGCCTGATGATGTAAAGTTCATCTGTTTCTGTAGCAAGCACAACGACCAACAGGTCTCAACTTGCTTGATCTACGGTGTGGGATACATAACGTGTTCAATTCTGTAAGGGGACCAATCTTACATATTTAGCCGTATCTGTGAATACTGAAAGATCGATTTCCGTTGTTGGCGTGCAGAAATTAATTACCAGTTATTAATTGACTTATTGTTTTATTTGATTTTTTTAAAAATTAATTCCTGTTATGTCTATGCAAAAGAATAATTGTGAGAAGTTTCAACTTGATCCGAGATCGGCAGTGGGAGAAATAACGTGTCCAAACTTTTGACCAGGCAAACATACAGAGCGAGTTGCTATAAGCTTTGTACAAAGTAAAGATGGAATAATCATGTTCACAAAAAATTAACACCTTTATCTTGACCTTTACCTTTATCTTGACCTTTACCTTTACTTTGACCTTGACCCATCCCTTAGTCTGTTGGACCGTTGGGGCACCACGCAAGACTTGTCGACCGTCTTTTTCCATTCCTCCCTCTCTTTTGCCTTGTTTAGAGTCTCTTTCAATGGCAGGCCCGTCCATTCTTTAACGTTGTCCTCTCATCGCTTTCTCTGTCTGCCTCTTATTCTTTTTCCTGGTACTGTTCCCTGAAGGAAGGTCTTTGCGAGCCCCGAAGATCTTGTAATATGGCCCTAGATTTTAAGCCTTATTTTTTTACAATAGTTAGCAGGTCATCATGGGGTCCGATCGCTGCAGTACCCTCGTCTCTAATCTCTTGGTTTGTGATGCAGTCTTTGAATTAACACACATGTTCACAAAACTTGGTGAAATATCAGTTAGGGTTATATCAGTACGGGTTATATCAGTACGGGTTATATCAGTTAGGGTTATATCAGTACGGGTTATATCAGTTAGGGTTATTTCAGTAAGGGTTATTTCAGTAAGGGTTATATCAGTTAGGGTTATTTCAGTAAGGGTTATTTCAGTAAGGGTTATACTAGTTAGGGTTATTTCAGTAAGGGTTATTTCAGTAAGGGTTATTTCAGTAAGGGTTATTTCAGTAAGGGTTATTTCAGTAAGGGTTATTTCAGTAAGGGTTATTTCAGTAAGGGTTATATCAATGTATGACTCCAGCCGAAATAGAAACGTACACGAAGTAAAGCAGAGATGTAGTGACATCATAGTGGCTCAAATATTTCAGTATGTCCCTGTCACAGTCTCGCTTGACATTGCCTGTTATATGTTCACCTCGGGACAAGAAGGTGGAATGCACGAGAAACATCTGGTATAGAAATAGGAAGTAAGAATGGCTAAATTGACTTTTGGTTTAGTTGTAACTTGGAGCCAATTGAGTAGAATTGTCCCTAGGACTAGAGATGTAAATGATGTTAAATGGTGTAATGTTGAAGAATGCGAATGTCGTGGAATGCTGGGCTCTGCTTCTTGGAGTACTCTTGACACGTGACAAATATAGACACTACAACTTGACTTTAGTCCGTTTCAGCAGACAAAAATAAAGTTTATTTTACGACATGATAATACCGCACTCCTTGCTAGTATTACAAGTCAAGAAATAATAAACAATCCTATCCGCTTAACAGCGGCATCAAACATATCCGATACGTTGAAGTCTCCAGAGTACATTACAGAGTATATTATCAATCACGTCCGCATCTCAGCAGGTAACACTGTACAGAATCCAGAACAATAATGCATGTTTCCAAAGACCACTGGCATCAACTGCCTACAAGATACTTCAAGTTACAACTCGACTAAAACGCTACTACTAATATCATATCTGACTGCCTCGTCCAGAGGATAACACTTGACTTGACCACTCGGTCCAAAGTAAACCACTTGACTTAACTGACTTGACTGACTGAACACAAAGTCAACTTTATTCATTCTACTTCCTGTTTTCTACATCAGGAATTCCACGTGTCTTTGAACCTCTTAACATGACGTGAATATTAAATCATGCAATGTCAACTGAGCCTGTGACAAGAGACAGTACATATATTTATAGTAGTTGGTTTATGTACTTAGAGCTGGATGTATATTATTGAAGTTTATTGTTACCCGCTCTGATGCGGGCGTCATTTGTATTCTAGAGGACTTGTAGCATTTTGTGCCCGCTGTAATGTGGATGTAATTCTATTTCAAATTGGAGTATCTCTATGTAACTAACAACAAGTTGCAATATTTTTTTATTGAATAAACCTTGTATATGTCTAAGATCTTATCTTATCATATCTTATATAATACAGACTTTACTTCAAAAAAGAAGATGATTACGTCCTACGAGTCATGCATTTAGTCAGGTATATTAACCAATGACCTATATTCTGCCAATTCACTGTTATTTCCTGGCTCCATGCTCTAATAGCCCTAGGGAAGAAGGAGCATTAGTACAAATTTATCATAGCATATGGAATGAGGAATGTGCCATTATCTTTTTAATCTTTCTGAGTATGTTACTCTAGTCAAATGTGAAGATTAAACTGTGATAATTAACTGTGCTAAATCAACACCAATTACAGTTAACTCAGGCGTACCTCAAGGGACAGTCTTAGGTTAACGACTATTTTTAATTTACATAAATGATTTACCAAACTGTATTTGTTCAGGAACAAAAGTCAGATTATTTGCAAACGATTGCATAATATATAGAACAAATAAAAAAAACACAAGATTCAGAAATTTTACAAAGAGAATTAGAAGAATTACAGAAATGGGAATCAAATTCGAGCATGTCTTTCCACCTAGAAAAATGTCAGTTATTTCAGTAACAATAAAAACTAAAACTAATTCCACTTATCTTATTCAAGGTAAACCAGTAACACAGACTAAAAACGCAAAATACCTATGTGATGTAATAAATGAAAAACTGTCATGGAATTTTTTAAACAAATTTCTATAAATCAAATAAGAACATAAAACTAAAATGTTATTTAACCTTGGTTTTAGGCCAATAATAGAATATGCATCCTCCGTTTTGGACCCCTCAACTCAAGAAAACATTAAGAAACTGGAACAGACACAAAATAGAGCAGTGAGATTCATAACAAATGAATATTCACATTTGACTAGAGTAACACCTATAGTAAAATCACTAAATTTAGAAAGCCTTCAGGACAGAAGACTCAAAAGTAAAGTAGCAATTATACATAAAACACTAAACCATAATCTTCAAATACAAAAACAAAATTTAAAAAATACTCTGAAAGACACAAAGATAAAGGCACATTTCTCGTCCCATATGCTAAGACAAATTCGTACAAATACTCATTCTTCCCTAGTGCTATTAGAGCATGGAATGGGTTGCCTGAGCTAGCCAGGAAAACCAGTGACTTGGCAGAATTTAAGTCATTGGTTAATATGCATGACTATAATATACCTGACTGAATGCGTGACTCGTAGGACATAATCATATTTGAAGTAACGTCTCTAAATCGACCACCTTTGGACAATGGTTATGCTTGCTCTGGATGTGGCAAAACTATGCAGGTCACAGCTGGGGCTGCGCAGCCACGGGAAATACTGTATTCGAAGACAAGCCTTATTATATACGATAAGATGAGATAGCTGTAAGTGCGGAGTTATTTCACTTTGTTTTTTCTTAAAGTGTTTTTGTTTATATTGGGAAGCGTGGTCGAGAGGCCAAGTGCGCTTGAACTTGGCTTGGCTCGGCTACCTAGAAGGGGGCTCGACACCCGACTCGGGCAGAGTTGTGTTTACTGAGCGCCTAAAGGCAGCACGGAAAACCAACTCCTAGATACCCCCCCCCCCCCACTGGTCCACAAATGAGATTGGACCAAAGCGCTCTGAGCATGCTATAAGCATGAAAGTAGCGCTATATAATTGCTATAATAATATTTGGCGTGATTTTGTTGGTCCTACAGAATGCGCTGGAGACAAGCAAGGACTCCTGTGTCAAGAGAAATGCCTGTGGTGCCCATCTAGAAAGTGTAGCAGTGATGGCAAGTGTATGCTCTGTTCCAGTGAGGCGCAGTCGATATGCCGAGCGAGTACGTGGACAATTATTTTTTATTTTTTTTTGTGAAATGTTTTACATGTTACGGATCACTGGCGTAGCTAGGGTGTGGGGAGGAGGGGGGAGAATTTGAAAAATCCTTGATGGGGCCCCTCAAACTAGTGTTTTTTACATTAAATTTTAAATATTACGCAAAATGCAGGGATCCCTAAAGAGGTCAAGCCCCCCCCCCACCATGCCCCCAAATTATGAAAAATTCCAAGATACACCCATGTTAAGGATGTTTTTCATGTTTCGGATGTTCCTACAGAGTTGAAGATAATCTACTTCCTAGTCCATACCAACAGGACGTCAGGTGGCGGCTGGCAGGGTTATAAACCCGGGACATTGAGACGACCAAACGACAGTCCAGCGCGCATACCGCACGACCAGAAAGTCATATATGATATATTTATCTTGTTTGTTGTTGTTGTTTTTTATTAGAGAGCTCTTAAACTCAATTATTATTTAAACTCTATGGTCATATCACAAGGTGCTAAAGGCTCACAAGGACCTTCATACAGGGAACAGGACCAGGAGAAAAAAGAAGGTGTATTGAAGAGCTATGGAGTTTGTTTATTTTTAATTCTATATACATCTAAATATATGGCCAATGTATCTTATGATTGTTATGACGTTTCTTATGATTGTTAAGAAGCCTTTTATGGTTTTTAAAATGTCTCTTGTGATTGTTAGAACCAGTGATTAGCTAAAGTGGGGTAAGCTGTCCAAATTTGAAAATCCCCCCCCCCCCGGGCCCTCACTTGAGTGACCCAAATAAGTTACTGAAATTTGTTTTTACATTAAAAACTACACCATTATCTCGTGTCATATGTCGAATATCAAAATGCAGGGACCCCAAAAGAGGTCAACCAGCCCCGTCCCCAAATCCCTAGGTACGCCACTGGTTAGGACATTTTTTTTTATTATTGTTAAATATGATTGTTAAGACGTCTCTTATGATTGTTTCGACGTCTCTCATGATTGTTAAAATTTATCTTATGATTTTTTTAGTCCAATCGTTAGAGAACCCCTCGACATTGACCAGCGACGTTGCAGCGTGTGGGCAGTGGAGAGCAGATAGCTCCACGCCACCTCTTAGGGCTCCACTGCCCAAGGGTGGCGACATCGCAGGTTAATCTTAAGGCCTTCTAAAACAATTGCTATTGGTGGAATACGCTTCGAGCTGTCATCACAATGATCCGAGTATGAAAGCTGTCTGCTACCCTCCCATTCAGAACTGCAGGACGTCTGGACTAGGACGTAATCATCTTTATGTATAAAATAACATAAAAAGCCTATAAAACAAAAACATGCATTTGTATATATATAGTTTTAATATAATCTACCAGTGTCACTTGTTGAAGTTTACAATATATTAACATTATTTAAGCCTAGCCTTGTGTGACTAATGTGGGAATGTTGTTCGATTTTTTCATCTCTACTGTTATTGTACAGTTGTGCGGTTTGCGCGCTGGACTGTCGTTCAGATTTATTGATGGTCCCTGGTTCAAACCCTGCCCGCTCCATCCCCCGTCGTCCTGCGGGAGGTTTGGACTAGGAAGTAAACTATCTTCAACTCTGAAGGAACATCCGAAACATGTAAAACATTTTACAAACAAACAAACAAACATATTGTCTATTGTAGTCAAACTAAATTTTCATTTGATTGGATCTATAAAATTATCTTATCTTATCTTATCTATAAGGTATTACGTGTACATTTAAATTTGTACTATATTATTTTTTTTACAGTTACTTTAACTATTTTGATCCACACAAAAGGCAAAGCGTTATTAGATTTTGAAAGAATCTTAAAACATTAATTAAATATTGAAACAATGCAGTGGCGTAGCTATGGTGTTGGATGGGGGGGGGTTTGAAAGTTTGAAAATCCACCCCATGCCCCCACTTGAGAGAGGCTAATGAGCGTTTGAATTATTTTTTTTTACATTAAATATTACCTCATTATCTCATGTCATGATGCCGAATATAAAAATGAAGGGGCCCCTTAAGAGTTCAAGCCCCCCCCCCCACGGGGCCCAAAATGGTGGCAAATTCTTAAATACGCCACTGGAACAATGCATCTCTAATTATATTCTTGAAAATATGCAGGATGTTCCGGTTGCTTTGGAGAGTGTGACTCTAATGGTGTTTGTGCACAATGTAAGGACGGATTCAAGGGCAGTAAATGTTTGGAAAGTAAGTACGGAATTTGAATGATTGCGGGCCTTGATAATCAACATAACAGCTTAGCATCAAAAAAGCAAGTTATACCTTTAGTAACGTTTAGTCCTAGATTACCATCGTGTACCCATGCTTAAAAAAAACGAGTTAATAGTTTAAATATTTGGCGACGCAAAATAATAAGGCTCAGTGGCGTAGAAACCATGTCTCGAAAAGGTTCATTGATCATGTGAAAAAATCAGTCAGTAAATTCCGTCTTTCCGTCAACCCCCCCCCCCCCGCAGGGGGGGGGGGGGTTGGGTGTGTGGGGGGGGGGGTTGAACCCCCACCCACCCCCACCCCTGGCTACGCCCATGATGTGGTGGCCCTTGAAAATACAACAACCAAACAAACGTATTAACTTTATATCAAGGAATACTTGTTAGAATTCGTTTCTTTGTAAATGTCCATAAAGTTGAGCTAAAAACTCCCTACATTGGCCTGTCTAGTAAAACTGCATTGTCTGGGAAGGATCCAAGAATATGTCATTTCTTATCTTATCTTATAAAATACAGACGTTGCTTCAAAAAAGAAGCTGATTACGTCCTACATGTCATGCATTCTAGTCATGCCCGTTAACCAATGGGTTCAATTCTGCCAAGTAATTTGTTTTCCTGGCTGGAATTATGTGTATTCCTGACGGCTCAAATCCCAAGACTCTCCGAAGGCCGAGCACACCGGGGAAACTACCCCTTATTCGGTATCACGCCAGCCGTGCGGGTGTTTGTCAAAGCACAGCCCCTTAAGGAACGGCGTGTGAATAGAAAGATGGTAATTAGGGTTTCTTCCATCTCTCTCAGTGCTCTAAACTCTAAACTCTCAACTCTAAACTCTATCCTTAAGCACCCCAACGGAGGTTCTGTTTTGCTTCTCTGTTGGTCTAATCATCTCATCTAACGAGCATATGCACCCGAGCTACAGGTGAGGCTGATAAGCCATTCTTAATTGAATGAATTAAAAGTATTACATTGTAAAAGATAGTACCCTCATTGGTCTTACTTTTTTGTGTGAACGCACTGATGCATGCAGGGACACTCGATTTGGTTTCGTTACACAAACTATCCACCAAGTGGGCCCACCGTTGTTTTCCCGAACCCGGGCCCACGGATAACTTGTCAGACTAGTTTTTGCAAATGTTATATCATCTCACTCTTTGTTTCTGTTTGTCTGTCTGTCTGTTATTTTTTCCACACCCATTCTCTGGCCAGGTTTTGCACAGTTAATCATTTGCATAAACAAGACATGAATCAATGAAAACAACTAGTCAATCCACTACTGGTAATTAATTATTTTGTTTGATGCCAACAAGTGTAATTAATTCTTCGTTATTCACAGTTATGGCTAAATAGTAACTATTTTAAAGCGGAAGAACTCAAAATTGACATCAATTATATCTCAATACCGTCAAAAAAAAAAATCCGCTTTGCAATTAAATTAAATTATTAGTTAACAATATTTACTTAATTGGTCATTTTTTTTATTGATTCATGCTTTTCTAAAAGAAAATAATGTGCTAAATTTCAATTTGATCCGAGAATGGGAAGGGAGAAGGCTAACATTGTTTCAAAATTTGTAACAGACAGAGTGAGCTGATTTAAGCATAGTCAAAAAAAAAAAGATACAATGTCTGTGTGTAGTCACTCAATCAGCATCTCTGTGCGTTTGCGTGTCTTTTGTGCGAGTCTTTTTAAAATCACAACACATTTCTAATGAAGTTCAAAAAATCAGTCTTGATGCCTACGTGTGTGCCAACTACTTGTATGTCAATGTAATTGTCTATTACTATAGAAACATGTACTTCTGTTTGTGTTTCAGCTTGTATAAACTGTGGAGGTTCTGGCGTCTGTGACAAAAACGGCAAGTGTGATTCCTGTATCGACGGTTTCTACGGAGGCAACTGTGAAAAATGTTAGTATTTCTACAAATCCACAAGATCACAATTTACAATTTGTTGGACTATACTTTATTAGTAACAAATTTACGTTTTATTTGGTGGGTCTAGATTATTTCAACTTTATAGTGTCGTTTTAAAAGATGTGAAAAATGTTGGTATTTCTACAAATCCACGAGATCACAATTTACAATTTGTTTGACTATACTTTATTAGTAACAAATTTACGTTTTATTTGGTGGGTCTAGATTATTTCAACTTTATAGTGTCGTTTTAAAAGATGTGAAAAATGTTGGTATTTCTACAAATCCACGAGATCACAATTTACAATTTGTTTGACTATACTTTATTAGTAACAAATTTACGTTTTATTTGGTGGGTCTAGATTATTTCAACTTTATAGTGTCGTTTTAAAAGATGTGAAAAATGTTGGTATTTCTACAAATCCACGAGATCACAATTTACTATTTGTTTGACTATACTTTATTAGTAACAAATTTACGTTTTATTTGGTGGGTCTAGATTATTTCAACTTTATAGTGTCGTTTTAAAAGATGTGGAAAATTATACAGGTTGTAACTGGGTTTGCGTTGCCATGTTAAACATTGCAGTCATCCTTTATATTGGAATCGAAGAGATTGCCACTGTAGTGCTTTTATAACAGTCTGTTTGTTATGAGCATATTATGTTCCTACACAATTGTTTGAAACTTTGGTTATTTGTTGAAATGTGATTGTCCCAATTCTCGTAAGCAAACTTTTTTTTTTGGTTTTGAAACACGGCCATGAAATCGTGGAACAATGTTGCCATGAGAGTGTGTGCCAATGTGGTCGCGAAAACGCGTGCCCATGCGATCATGAGAGTGTGTGACAATATGGTCAAGAGGTCATGTGGTAATGTGGTAACGATTTCGTATATCAGCTCATCATGAAGATTTGTGGCGATTTGGTCGTGTGGCAATGTGGTCGAAAGGGCTTGTGTGGTCTTGGAGGTGTGTTCTTATGTGGTCATAAAGACTTGTGCCAATGAAAGCGTGCGGCAATTTGATTTTTTAAAAGTATTTTTAGCGGCCCTCGAAAGGGGAAAAGACGCTACTAGTTTCGTGTGGCCTGTCTGTCTGTCTTTCTGTCCATCCGTCCCTTTTGATCTCAGAAACTAGAAGAGAAAATGAAAATTGGACATTATGATATTTTAGATCATTCAAAGTTCTGATGCAACGGTTACTTTTTTTCTTTTCCGAAAGTGAAACATCTATTTTTTTAAATATCTATGCTAGCAGATTTTTTTACAAAAATACACCACTTTTCAATGAAAAACTTCAGGGGAGGTAAGTTTTCTAAAAAGGTCACAGACGTCTTCATTACTAAATCAAAATTTATTCATAGATTCGCGCATTGGTACAAAAAATTTGCAACTAAGGTCACAATGGAAAATGTATCAATGGGATTGAATGGATCATTCTAAAATATATTTTACATTTATTAACTGACTCTTGGAATAGAATACTGATTCAAATGTTGTTTCTAAAAAATAATTTTAATACGAACTTCGTTTCAATTGAAGGTTTTAAAAAAACGAACTACTTTTATAGCGCGTAGTTTTGACATATCCTCATTACAGGGGCCTACACTTGACAACAATCTAAATTAGACTCAATAGAAGCCAAATGTTTATCTAAATTTAGATTTAAACGTATCAAACAATTTGAACAAAATTTACTTCTTTAAATTATTAAGGAACTAGTTTATCTTCTTATAGCTTAGGGATGCATAGTTATTATGTAGACAGTAGTATCACATTAAGAAGTGAATGTGGTGCGAACAGCAAGGTGCATTATTATCCAGTAGTAGGCCTACTAATCCTGGTCATAATATCGGCTTAACTCTAGGTCTAGTAACTTTAAGATTAAACGTGTATAGTCATACGAATTCTATGCTAGGTCTAGATAATATATTTGTAATATTGTTTTTATAATATGTTTGATTACATAATTCTATACTTCTACCCTTCAGTCTACACCAGGGCTGTTTGTTTTACGCCGGAAGAGGGGGGAGGGAGTTACATTACCCCCTTGTTTACCTGCGGGCCGTTGTTTGCACATCACTACATTAGAAAATCAGCCCACACAAAAATTATATCTTCGAATAAAACAGACTCGAACCTCTGTGGATTTCTTACACTAAGTGAGTAGTAAACTACTTTACCGAGTACCTTACTCGGTGAGACTTTATCAACACCACCCTTTGATCCAGAAACATAAAAAGGACTAAGATGCCTGTGTGTAGTCACTGAATGAACTCTTTATGTTTTTTCTGTTCTATTTATGTGAATGTTTCTGTTGTGTTGTTTTTACATGAGAAAAGAGACTTTGTAATCACTATAAATTTTAAAAGGATCAATAAAGCAGTCTTAGTCTTAAACTAGACAGACCGGACAGCACCACGTCAAGGGACGGCTGCCCCACTGACTGTAAGCTGAGAATCACTGATCTACGCCAACTTTTGTTTTTCAGCCTGTTCCAACTGCGCAGGAAGTGGCGGCTGTGACACCGTGACGGGTGGTTGCAGTGAAGGTTGTGAAGATGGTTTTTACTCACTGTTATGTGATAAACGTGAGTATATCTTCTATCATAATCTTTCCATTGAGTTCCTCATGGAACATAGGGCCCTGAGTAAAAACACGCCACTCTCCACGGTCTCTTGCTAGTTTTTTAAAGGCTTCCCAGCTCTTTCCGGTCCTCTCGGCTTCCTCAAGTACACTGCGCCGCCATGTTCTTTTTGGTCTTCCTCTATGTCTTGTTCCTTGGGGGTTCCACTCTAAGGCCTGTCTAACTCTGTTGCTGGTATCTTTTCTAAGGGTGTGACCAATCCATCTCCACGTCCTCTCTAAGATCAGCACCTCTTTTATATTTCTGTCCACTCATCTCCCACAAAGAACAAAGAAAAGTAGATTTTCTTTACACACACACTAAAGATGTAGAGCAGTGATGCCCAACCATTTTCAGCCGGCGGGCCAGTTTAATTTCCGAAACTCGTTTGGCGGGCCACATCATCGAATTGATAAAAAAAAAGGAAAAAAAAAAGAGAATAAACCCTTTAAAAAGTTTTAGTAGAAACCCGTGGCACTATTTGGCCTACGTACACACGTATGGCTATTATGTAAGATCGGTTTGATCTGTTTTATTAGTGAAACGTTTGTCTACTCAATTAAGTGCTTGTAAATATGTTTAGGCGGGTCGGATAAAGCCACATCGCGGGCCGGATCTGGCCCGTGGGCCGTAGTTTTGGCATCACTGATGTAGAGTATATAGTTGTTAGACTGATGTAGAGGAGATGGTTCTGCTGGGCATAAAAAATCATAAGAACTGTTTTGTCTTCGGTTGCGATAAGAGAAAAAATGAATTTCTTTTTCATTACCTAGCTACCCTTACAACAGGAGGCGCGGTGGCTGAGCGGTAAAGCGCTTGGCTTCTGAACAGGGGGGGGGGGTCCCGGGTTCGAATCCTGGTGAAGACTGAGATTTTTATTTCAGGATCTTTGGGCGCCTCTGAGTCCACCCAGCTCTAATGGGTATCTGACGTTAGTTGGGGAAAAGTAAAGGCGGTTGGTCGTTGTGTTGGCCGCATGACACACTCGTTAACCTTAGACAGATAACATCATACGCCCTGTAGACCACAAGGTCTGAATGGATAAGTTTGTTGTAACTCTTACAACATACTATCTTCAACCTCTTCACTGTCATCTTTACTATCATCTTCAACTGAACATTTTGACGTTTAAGTAGGTCAAAATGGCTGCCTGGTCATGTGCTCGTGACAGCCGTATTGATGGTCCCTGGTTCTAACCAGGTGCTTCGCCTTTCTGTGTGAGTTTTTGATTAGAATGTAATAATCTTCATTTCTGGAGGAGGACAAAGAACATGTTAAACAAACAACACAGAAAGAATAACCAAATAATTACGTTCTTTATGTCAAGCGAGGTAAACCTTTACCAGTTTTTGTGTAAAGAAATATGCGGGATAGTATACAGGGACACTATATATATAATCATTATTCAAAGAAAGATAATGAAGTTAGTTTCTAGAAAGGTCTGTGGTCATTATCATAACAATAAAAACAGAGCGAGATATTGGGCTTCATTGTAAGCTCATTGTAATTTGCCACTGGTGGCTGTTAGTCGTTATTAGTCACGTCATACTGTCAGTCATCTCATCTATTGGGGGGGGGGGAGGGGTCACGGTTCGGGATTATCTTGTGATATTAAACTTGTTCTGCCAACGCGATTCTGACCGTCTTTACTTGTCAGAACGGTCCAATTTTTTCACTCGAGTCCAATCATCATTCTGCTGACGACACTTGTGGGACCGAAAGTTGTCCACTAGAAGGCGCTTTGATTAGCACGAAAATGAGCTTTTTAGGATATAGCGTATGAAAAAACAAAAGTGTATTTATCGATACGTTCTGTGAATGATTCTCACAGATCAGTATTGTTTCGAGCTGCTGTTTTCTATGGTGCATTGTGCACTGTGGAACGCCAGTATAATGCATTCTTGCAGCTCAGCATGCTGGAGAACGCTTGGCGGGGCTGCTCTTCCAGACCTCTGAGTTGCCTGATGGGAAGGGGCGTTTTACAAGTGAACGCTCGAAAAAAATATACATCTGAAATACACTTTAAAAAAAAAAGTACAAATTCAGTATTTTATCTATTTTTACTTTTGAAGGACGTCTGCCGCACTAGGCATCAAATATCCTAGTTACGCCACTGCTGCTAGTAGCTGGGAATAAGTGGCACTAGATAGATCCACCTGGAGAGCGAGCATAAAGGAAGGGTGCCGGATTACAGATGCCATACACAACTGTAGTTGAAAGAAGCGTGAAAATGCAACGGCGCCTGGTGATTACATATGCCCAATCTGTGACCGCAGCTGTGTATCAAGGATTGACCTCTTTAGCCGCGCAAGAAGTTGCAAAGGGAAAAAGATCGTCTCTCGAAACGTAAAATGTCACAGAAATCTTTCTAGTCTGTTTCATGTCGCGTGTACTTTCTTTACCTATGTCTATGTTTTTAAAACCCATAATGCATCAACTGTCATTCGTTATCTCCTTATTTTGTCAATTCTAGTCTAATCTTTCTAGTTCGCTCCACGTCGATTGTACTTTCTATTTTACCTAGATCTATGTTTTTTTTTTCTTAACCAAGGATGTACAAACTGTGCTAAGAATACCTGTTCACGCCAGGATGGAAATTGTAACCATGGCTGTGTTGCTGGTTTCAGGGGGAATAAATGTGATGCAAGTAAGTTGAGCTGATTTATAGTAAAGTAAAGTAAAGTTCCCCTTTCAGACCTTGTGGTCTATATGGCAGATGATGTAAAGGTCATATGTTTCTGTGGCCTATGGTTAACAAGGGTGTCATGTGGCCAGCACAACGACCAACCGCCTTTACTCAGAGGCGCCCAAAGATCCCGAAATTAAAAATCCCAGTCTACACCAGGATTCGAACCCCGGTCCGCGGTTCGGAAGCCAAGCTCTTTACTTCTCAGCCACCGCGCCTCTTTGAGCTGATTTATAGATATGTTTGAAATGTGTTACTTGATGTAGGATAGTTATGTCAAAGCTCTAGAGCAGCGGTTCTCAACCTTTTAAGCTCAGCTACCCCTTTTTACAACCTCCCACTCTTCCGTGACCCCCAGCCACCCACACTTTCACAGCAATAGAAGAATTGAAAAAATAATCCATTTATCGACGGTCTTAGGCGACCCCTGGCAGATCGTCAATCGACCCCCAAGGGGGTCGCGACCCACAGGTTGAGAACCTCTGCTCCAGAGAATGATTCTCAGCCTCAACGTGAAGCTTGGGCGGATATAGTCCTTGTAGCAGACGATTAGGCCAATAAGGAAGCAAAACAAAAGCCCCGTTGAGGTGCCTATGAGAACCGAGTCCATGGCACTGGCAGGGGTGAAAGGAAGCCCTAATAAATATCTCACTATCCACAAATTTTCCACATACCATTCCTCACTGGGCCGTTTTTATGACTGACACGCCTAAAACCAAAGTCGAATCTAAGTAAGCGGAGTTCCTAATTCTAGCTTTGATATAATGCTTCCCAGTAGTAATTATAATTAATTCTTCGTACCTCTAATTTTCTTATTTGTATGAGTGCAAAGTAATACATGAGTATAACTGACTCTTAGGGGCCGCCTACGAGTTTGCGTGAATTTCTTTATTATTGTTTTTTTTTCCTTCGGTTTTTATGCCTTCATCTTCACCTATCCCATAGTCTGTTAGGCCGCTGGGGAGAACACATAAAATCTGTCAACCTTCTTTCTCCATTCTTCTCTGTGTTTCGGTTTACGAACCAATGTATTTCATTAAATGTGCCGCCATTTATCACTTGGTTCGCATTCGGACTGCTAGTACATGGTTCCGAAGTTCAAACGTTCTGAAGTTCAAACTTGCCCAAAGCCATCCATTTCGATGGTTTTGACAATTTTTTATATGATATGTGTTTTGATTTACAGATAATGAATGTATTTTTTTCTTTTAATTTGCTATAATATTGATGTTTTTCTGACAGTTTTTCTGCGCATCCAAAACGATCAGATTTTCACCGGGTTTCTATGTGACGTCACACTAACCTATTAATTTAATCTGAATTTAATGTAAAATTAAAAGACTTGCTGTATAACGGGAGACCATTACAGTAACGTTTACATTCTCGTAAAAGAAATATATCTTCGTCTATGCACTTAGATCTAGATCTTGTAAGCAAAGAAAAAAAATGCGTGTTAAAAGAAGATTTTCATGCTCGACTAACCATGTCAGTCTGTATTTTCTCGCCTGACCGCTCAACACACAACAAACACTATCGCTTGGTTGTCTTGTCATGACCGACTACACGTAGTCTAGATTAGCCCTACACTGACCTGAGATGAACTCCTATTGAAAAATCAGAGCAGGAAGGACTAATCCTCCCGTAGTGCTCTGGCAAGAAACTTAGCCTTCCGGCGTAGTGCCTCATAGCTACCATACAAGTCGAGTGACTGCACAGACAGGTCCCCCCTTAGCTCGCGGAGCTGGGGACACTCGTACAAGACATGCGACACTGTTTCGACGCTCTCTCCAGTGACGGCATCGGGAGTCAAAGTTCGTGCGGAACCGGGCAAAGTATGCCCCAATAGGACAGTGTTCCGTTCTGCACTGCGCAATAATTGACTGCTCTGACCTCCTCAGTCGCCACCATGGATCGTCGCGATCTGGGTGACGCATGTGCTGCCAGACACCACGTGCTCTGTCGGATTCTTCCCAGGACTTTAACCACTTCTCATGAATGAGTGCTCGGATTTGTGCGGCTGCTTGTAAGTACGTGCTTGGTGCTTCGAGGTGTGTGGCTGCCAAAGCACCCTCCCTTGCGAGGGCGTCTGCCGTTTCATTGCCCCTCACGCCGCAATGTGAAGGCGCCCACTGTATAAAAACGATCGCTCCAATAGCTCGGCGGATGTTATCTGCGGCGCCGATCCCTACACTGAAGTGGAGATGGATTGGTCACACCCTTAGAAAAGATACCAGCAACAGAGCTAGGCAGGCCTAGAGTGGAACCCCCAGGGAACAAGACGCAGAGGAAGACCAAAAAGAACATGGCGACGCAGTGTACTTGAAGAAGCAGAGAAGACCGGGGAGAGCTGGGAAACCATCAAAAAGCTAGCAAGAGACCGTGGAGAGTGGCGTGTTTTTGTCGAGACTCTATGTTCCATGAGGAACTCTAAGGAGTGATGATGATGATGATAATGATGATGATGATGATGATATTCGCATTGATTATAAAAACAATTTTGCGAAATTTTAATCGGATACTAGAAAGGAAAGCAGGAGAGAAAAACGTGTACAAACAATTGACATATACAGCAACATTTATCTATAAGTAGCATTTAATTCCCTTTTTTGATGCCAAACAAAATAACTAATTACCAATAATTATTTAAATAAATTTATTCATTTTTTAGCTACAAGAAATAGTTGCGTATAGTTTCAAACTAATCCCAAAAAGGATGCGAGAAAAATAACGTGTACAAGAGTTGAACCAGACAGACAGACGGAAAGACAGACAGTAAGTTTATATAAGGTTTGTTCAAAAAAAAAGATCAGATAATAAACATCACTTTATTGTGTGCCATAAACGTCTATGAGTATTGTATACTCTACAGAATGTGTCAACTGTTTGGAGGACGGATCCTGTGACAGGAACACAGGGAAGTGTACGCACGGGTGTAAGCTTGGATTCAGAGGCGCTGCTTGTGATTCTAGTAAGTTCAAATGTCTCACACTTTTCTGCTTTGTTTTTCTTAGTCCACGATTGTAATTGTATATATATATATATATATATATATATATATATATATATATATATATATATATATATATATATATATATATATATATATTAGTTACTATGTAGCTCCTTAGTATCGTTATTGCCGAAAGTAGCAATAGAAATAAGTACTTCATTGCCTGTTACAGTCAAAATAGTTAACTTATTAGACTGTAATCTTCAAATACAAAAACAAAATTTAATAAAATACTCTGAAAGACACAAAGATAAAGGCACATTCCTCGTCCCCTATGCTAGGACAAATTTGTACAAATGTTCCTTCTTCCCTAGTGCTATTAGAGTATGGAATGGGTTGCCTGAGCTAGCCAGGAAAACCCATAACTTTTCATAATTTCAGTCATTGGTTATTCGTCAACATGATTGACTAGATTAAACCAGGAACACGCGTAAAACGCAAATAATCTTCTTTTTTGAAGTAACGCCTGTATTTTATATTATATCTTATCTTATATAATACAGACGTTACTTCAAAATAGAAGATGATTACGTCCTACGCGTCATGCATTCAGTCATGCATGTTAACCAATGACTTAAATTCTGCCAAGTCACTGGTTTTCCTGGCTAGCTCAGGCAACCCATTCCATTATCTAATAGCACTATAAGATAAAATAAGTAAAATTTCTGAATATATAGCGTGAAAATATATATAGTGAACATGATTTAGTTATGACCTGAAGTGAGGTCTTATAAGAGATCGACAGTCTACAGAAGGAGTTTGATAATGTTACTTGAGCAATAAGAAGTACAAGTATCTGAAGAATGGAAGCCCCCCCCCCCCCCCCCGCATCCTAAACGATACTTGTATGACCAATTAAGCCCAGCGGTTCTCAACATTTTAAGCTCGGTGATCCCTTTTTACAATTCCCCACTCTGCCGCGACCCCCTCCCGCCAAACACACACATACAGCAATAGAAGAGTAGACAATAACAATCCATATTTTCGATGGTCTTAGGCGACCCTTGGCAAATCGTCAATCTACCCCCAAGGGTGTCGCGACCCACAGGTTGAGAGCCCCTGAATTAAGGTATTGAAAACGTTCACAAGTTGGTCAAAGAAAAGGCTTCAGGGACTCCCTTAAAGCTTCTCTGAAAGCCTTCAGCATTGACCCAGCCACTTGGGAGACAGAAGCATATGACGTCGCGCTGTGAAAACGGGCGCACAAATCGCAGAGGACAAAAGAACAGCACTGCCAGAAGAAAAGCATCGAGAAAAAAAGCATGGCCTATGACACTAGCTCACAGCTGGAATAACCTGCATAGTGTGCAGCTGAACATTCCAGTCTAACACAGGTCTCACTAGCCACACGAGGAGGCACAAAACCTATTTAGGCAACACAAGGTATAGCTTAGGGCTTTCAAAAACATTTAGCGCAGGCGCATAATATTTGGGCCCACATCTCAAATAGATTAGAGCCAAATTCAAGTTTAATAAACAGCACTACATAAGGCACTACATAAAACACGTCAGGTTCTTTAGTGTATCAACTTTTACAATGGCACTTCAACTTCTAAGCCTGTCATCCTCCAAGTTAGCGTATCATCCTGTAAGGCTCTGGGACTCAAGTCATGTTTGTTCTTCCTGTTTTTCCGAGTACGCTATTCTGCCTCAACGTGGCACTTGGGTGGAAACGACCATTAGAGGAAGTGGTTAGGCTAAATGAATAGCAAAACAAAACTGCCGTGGGAGTGTCCAGGGGTACGCGAGAGTGGACCCATTGCATGGAGTGGAGTTGAAAGAGAGCTTCCACGGCCCTGTCGATAATCCATGCGCCGTTCCTCAAGGGGGTGGGGCGAGTCCTACACAATTAGCTTGGTACAACATCACAAAATGGCGGAGGTTCCTGGTATACTCGGTCTTTGGCCATGCATTCTAGCCCATGCGCCCGGAGTGTCAGATATATCGGAAATAGCAATGCTTTACATAGGCATTGACTCGGATCTCTTCCAGACAGAGTTGTTCAAACAGGGTTTTTTTTCCTGTTAAATCTTTTTTTTTTGTTTCAAACCTAGAGCTTGAAGAGCCTTCGGCTCAGCTCTTAGACAATCAAACGGTTCTTCCTGTTCCTCCAAAGACCAGCGAGACTCATCACGATTTGACTGTATAGCCTACAACACAACCGCCTGATGTCTTTGCTTCAGATTTTAAAGATCATGCCTCTAATTATACTTATCAATGTTTTATTTATTTGTATTCTTTTGTTGAGAAATAATTTCAAGTTGATAAAAGCTTATAATAGTATTGATAGTTGTTGCTTTTTTAAAAATAAGGATAACAAGCAAGTTAATGTTAATGTCCTGATTATTAAATAAACAAAAGCAGTAATAGCACTTCTTTCCCCTACTTTCCCAGAATGCACCAACTGTGAAGAAGATGGCTCATGTGGCAGGTTCACTGGAAAATGTACATTTGGTTGTTTACCAAGCTTCAGGGGAGATGCTTGCAACGAAGGTAAGTCGCCCAACTTTCTTTAGGATTAGGTCTATCGGTCTTCTGGAACTATGTGGGTCATTCATGAGTCTGCGAGAGTATGTAGACAAGTCAATCAGCCTCCTTAATTGTCTTATTAGTGTAGATAAAGCCTTAGCTCTGGCATGGCATGTAAATCCTAAAAAATAAAGCCCCCACTCTCCTAATAGCCTTAAACTGCTTATTCACACTTACCCGTTTTGGTATTAGCGATAGTTTTTAGAGAAAGTTTGTTGTTGGTTTTTTTTTCTCCCTCTACTATTAGGCTCTATTTACTCGTACAAAACTAATATAGATTGAAACCTAGTTCAGTTTTAAGAGGTCAGAGATTAAAAATGTATTTGTATTTGTGTCTAGATCTATATACGTTATTAGCGAATCCATTATTTCGGAATATGTGGCTAGTAGGTCTATTAGACAGTTAAGTTTATAAAAGGGAGGCCAATCATGTTTACGGCACTTATTGATATTTAATGTGGCCTGTTCAGCAGCCCCACCGGCCCAACAGGCAATTACCCGTTGCCCATATAGCAAATCTCCCCTGCTAAGACCTAAACCTATCACCAGCAGGCTTCTGTTAAATCTGCTAAGGATGAAGCGATGTAGCAAAATATTTAAATAACAGATATGGCTATACATATCCACTTGAAATACTGCACACTCCCTTGATCTTCAGACTCGAAGGCAATTTAAGCCCTAATATTAGTTTTCTATAAGAAGTTCCATGTCCATATAGATAGATCTAAATCTAGATAGATCTACTTCTATTTACTATCTATAAGTATATCTAGAATCTAGATTTTATTCAGACCTAATCTAGATATATTTATTAATATTTAAATTTCAATGAAAATGAGGATGCCTGCCTAGCCATCTAGATCTAGAACGTTACAGAAATGCGGAAATTCAAAATAGCCCTCTGGCTCTACTGTCTCTACTCTGTGACGTCTGTCTCTGACTCTAGATTGAAGATTCTAGATCTAGATCTCTACTCTCTAGATCAATCTACTAATCTGCATAACGCGTTGGACGTTATCCTCTTCTTTTTTTTTTGAAGTACCGGTAACGTCTGTATTATATAATAAGAAGGACAAAGTATCTTTTAAAATTAAAACCTTTACAGTTTAAATGAAGGCCTATGGTCAGTATGGAACATAAAACACGTTAGTTTTTAGTGTATCGACTTGTAGGCCTACACTGGTACTTCAACTTCTAACTCTAAGCATTACATCTTCTAAGTTAGTGTATCAGTCCGCAATGACAATTTAATCATAGATCTAGATCTATAATGCATTGTTACATTCATAACTAGAAACTAGATGTAAAATCTAGATCTAATTAAATAGCTATTTGAAATTATTTGACCAATTGATTTCAACACAGCATAGATCTATAGTATAATAATCTAGATCTCCAGAATACTTTAGATTTATTTCCATTCTATGATGGAATTAATAGTATAAAAATAATTATGATAAAGCTGAAACTAATTATTAATAAATAGATTAGGTCTAAAAAATCTACATCTAATCTAGCATAAGGCTGAGAAAAGAAGCAGGCTTATCTGCAGTATACTTACCACCTTCTGTCTTGGTTTTGAGTCGCTGGTTTTGGTTTTGTTTTGAGACAAGGCAGAATCTGGTGTTACTGATCAATCCAATACTAGAGCGGCATAGTTTGTCACAGCTTATGCATGCATCAATCTGTTTTAGATCTGTGATTCTCATGTCTCACTTGCAGACATCTCTATAGGTTATTCTCAGGTGGCCCTTAGGGTCTAACTCCCTCCTGATATACATCTATTGAAATATATTTGAAGAAGATTGATAGTATTAAAGCTTAAATTATTTATTCATTATTAATTAGTTTGTTGTTGGCCTCAATCAATTGTAGAATGACTATGATTCAACTCATAGCATTAGTTATATACGTAATAGATTGGCCAAGTGGTAAAGTGCTTGGCTTTCGAACCAAGGGTTCCAGGTTTAAATCCTTTGAATTTTAGTTTTTTTAGGCCCCATCTAAGTCCAAACAGGTCTAAGGGGAATCTGAAAATTGTTGGGGAAAAGTAAAGGTGGTTTGTCATTGTCCTGACTACATGACACCCTTGTTAACTATGAGCCAGAGTAACTGATGACATTTACATCATCTGTCCTATATATTGCAAGGTCTGAAAGGGTTACTTTTACTTAATAGATTATCAAATATTTTTTTCACATCAACTTTTTCTTTATGTTTTCAATTGCAGTATGTACCAATTGTCGCAAAGATAAATCATGCCATCGTTACACAGGAGCTTGCAAGCATGGATGTGTTGTGGGCTTTTTTGGAGAGAATTGTTTGTCTAGTAAGTCTTCTGTCAATATTTAGAAACTTGTTTGTCTAGTAAGCAAAGATAAATCATGCCATCGTTACACAGGAGCTTGCAAGCATGGATGTTTTGTGGGCTTTTTTGGAGAGAATTGTTTGTCTAGTAATTCTTCTGTCAATATTTAGAGACTTGTTTGTCTAGTAAGTCTTTTGTCAATATTTAGAGACTTGTTTGTCTAGTAAGTCTTTTGTCAATATTTAGAGACTTTTTTGTCTAGTAAGTCTTTTGTCAATATTTAGAGACTTATTTGTCTAGTAAGTCTTTTGTCAATATTTAGAGACTTGTTTTTCTAGTAAGTCTTTTGTCAATATTTAGAGACTTGTTTGTCTAGTAAGCAAAGATAAATCATGCCATATTACACAGGAGCTTGCAAGCATGCATGTGATGTGGGCTTTTTTGGAGAGAATTGTTTGTCTAGTAAGTCTTCTTTCAATATTTAGAGACTTGTTTGTCTAGTAAGTCTTCTGTCAATATTTAGAGACTTGTTTGTCTAGTAAGTCTTCTGTCAATATTTAGAGACTTGTTTGTCTAGTAAGTCTTCTGTCAATATCTAGAGACTCGTTTGTCTAATGCAGTATTTTACAAAGTGGGGTATGGGAAGAGTTTGGAGGGGGCAGATGTTGACAGGAAATAACAGTAGGAAGGGTTCAAACCTGGGACCATGACAGACCAGAGTCCATACCACATAGCCACTTTGCCATCGCTAGCTATGATAAATCATTTAGTTCTTTAAATATTTTTAAACATAAAGTAGTTTGCCTGTTCTATGAAAACCTTAAACTTAAATAACATTAAAATAATTTTATGATTTGTAAGATGTTTTACATGTTTTGGAATGTTCCTTCAGAGTTAAAGATAATTCACTTTCTAGTCTAAACCTCCTGCAGGATTACAGGGGTTAGGGGAGCAGGCAGTGTATGAACCCGGGACCATCGATAAGTCCAAACGACAGTCCAGCATGCAAACTGCATGACCAGACAGCCTAGCATAGTATGTAATAAATGATCAAATCTGTTTAAATTGAGTATCTGATTTGACATTTTTATGTTTTTGTTTTAGAATGTACTAACTGTCTGATAGACCACTCATGTGAGAGAGAAACAGGAGCTTGTATCCACGGATGTGTCCTTGGCTACAAAGGAGATAAATGTGACACTAGTAAGATTGTTCTAAAGTTCTTCATCTTGCTTGAGTTTACTCTTTTTTAGTTAGCATTAGGCTTGTATAATATTGAAACTCAGCCTTAAATATCTATCCTATAAAATATTTTTAACCCTTACTAAAAGTAAAGTACTTTTTGCGATCTATAGGGCAGATGATGTCATCTGTTTCTGTGGCCAATGGTTAAATAGGGGTCATCTGGCCAGTGCAACAACCAACTGCCTTTACTTTACCCAACTTATGTCAGGTACCCATAAGAGTTAGGTTGCCTCATTGGTATTCTAAAAATCCCTTAATTCAAAATTTAGTCTTCACCTAGGTTCAAACCTAAGACTCTTCAGTTCAGAAGCCAAACGCTTTACCACTCAGCCACCCCCCTAAGTAGAATCATGGAAAGAAGCAATTCTGTATAAGATCTTTTAGATAAAAATAACAAATATTCTGTTTATGTTGATGTTTTTACAAGTTACTAAATTTCCTGTAGAAATAGATATTATTACCTCTAACCCCAATTCTACAACAGGACAAGGGGATGATGGTCAGCAGGGCTTAAACTTGGAATATTATTTAAACACACTTGCCAAATGCTATTCTATTTACTTAGATACAACTTACATGACTCTCTAGTTAATCTCCCATTCTCAAAGGAAACATAATTTATCTAAAGTAATTCTTGTTGAGCTATAACCATAAACATTAATAAAGATACAGGCAGTTTTGAATATTTTTCTTGGCTGTTCCTTTTAATAATTTTAGTATCATGATCAGTTTTTATTATACCCAAAGTGTTATTATCAAGTGATGTGTTAGAGCTAATTCACTAGCAACTGAGATATAATAGGTTATAATGTATGTATATACCATTATGTATTTTTTAAAATTAGAATGTGGTAATTGTGCCGGGGATGGGTCATGTGACCGTGACTCAGGAAAATGTAACAGTGGATGTAAACCTGGTTACAAAGGCGACCGGTGTGATTCAAGTAAGTTGTGAAACTTCTAATGAGAATCCTGTGATCTGGTGTTAGTTTTCTTACAATAGAATTTCAAATATTAGTATATTAGAATTTAAAATTCCTCTAAAAAATTAAATAAATTTCAGTTACTAAGTTACTAATTTAATTATTGCTGAAAAAAAAATATATACATTTCAGTTACTAATTTTATTATTGCTGTAAAAAAAATTATATAAATTTCAGTTGCTAATTTAATTATTGCTGAAACAAAACAACATAAATTTCAGTTACTAATTTAATTATTGCTGTAAACAAAAAATTATATAAATTTCAGTTACTAATTTAATTATTGCTGTAAACAAAAAATTATATAAATTTCAGTTACTAATTTCAATTAATATCAGGTTTTCAGAACCATATGTTGCACCTCATTGTTCTTTGAAAGCATTTAAATATTTCAGAGTAGTAACATGAGTGATCCAAAAGCTTTGCCAACTTTGAAATTGATTTACTTAGAAGGGACAAAAATGTTATCTTTAGAAAAAAAAAAATTAATTTTGAATTTTTATTTTAATGCTGAAAATGTGAGGTAACCTTAAAAAAGAAAAGTATTACTCTTGGGCTGTTTACAATAATATGAAATAATTGTGTTGATTTCACTTGTTTGTTTTATCTCTTAATATTTTTCCCAGCATGCTCAAAGAACTGTGGCGGGTCAGGGGCATGTAAACCTGAGAGCGGCTGGTGCAAGGATGGATGCAAAATTGGTTTCTTGGGGCCGGAATGTAATCAAGGTATCTGGTTTTGTTAGAAGTGAATTCCTCCTTTGACTTAACACTTAAGACTAACTATATTCTGATCAGTTATGTGATATTCTCCTATAAGCAAAAGAGATCTAAGTATGTTCACAAAGAAGCACCCACAACTTCTCTTCCTCTTAAACATTTTCAATGTTCTGAAGGAAATAATTCATTTTGTTCATTCGTATTTCACTATCCTTATATGAATACTTAACTCTTTCTCTCTGCAATTATTTACCACATTCTGGTTGAATCAATGTTGGTATCGTCAGTTAGGAGAGAAAGAGTTAATAAACTTGTTTGTTTTTTATTGTAAAATGTTGGTATAGAATTATTGAGAACTCCGTGCTCTTTTTCATAACACAAATTAAAGTTAATAAAAACAAAACTTAATTTAATTTAATAGGTTGAAATTGAAGTTGGTATCACCAATTAGGATAGAAAGAGTCCAGAGGTTCTGGTACTCTACAAACATAAACTTTTTTTTTGCAGATTCTTCTGATAGTTCATCTATTCTTTTTTACAAAGCTTACATCAACGCATTGTTTCTGGTACAAGTTTTTAAAATGTTTTATTTCTCCCACATTCATTCTTGGATCAAGTTGAAACTTGATTAAATAAATTATAGCTTTTATATAGCGCTATTTTCATGCTTGTAGCATGCTCAGAGGGCAATGGTCCAATGTAATTTGTTGACCAATGGAGAAGGGGGTACCTGGAAGATGATTTTCCGTGCTGCCTTTAGGCGCTCAGTAAATGCAACTCTGCTTGAGTTGGGTGTCGAACCTCGAGCCCTCTTCATAGGTAGCCAAGCCAAGTTCAAACGTACTTGGCCTCTCTACCACTTAGTAAACCAATTAGTAAACTTTAATTTCTTATTGGTAATTAATTTGTTTTTTTTTGTTATTAAAAAAGGGAATTAAATGCTACTTATTAAAAGATGTGGAGCTATATCCCTTGACACACTTTGTACATGTTTTTTCACCCACTTCCCATTTGCATATCAAGTTGAAATTTTGCATAATTATTAATCACCAATTACAATACATGAAATCATTTTTAAAAATTCACCAATTAGTTGTTCAATCACAGGTCAATATTTTTTTTTTTTATAGAAAAATGATAGCTTACTATAACAGTATTAAAAGATTTATTTCATTGAGTTTTTAATTCTTTGTTTATTTTTATATTTTGCTTATTTATAATTTATGTATCTCAAAGTAACACAAATATTCATGAGTTTTTTTAACTGACACACTGAAGTGGCCCACTGTTGAAGTTAAGTTGACAGAAGTTTAATGGCTTCAAACTAAATCATTAAATATGAATATGAAGCCTATAATAAAATACATTATATCAAATAAAATCTGTAAATCGTATGAGTATAAAAAAAACCTGAGATAATTTGGCTGATTGAATGACATGATTAATCTGAACATTAAAGTAGATGAACCTCCAGTAAACTTAAATGAATTAAGAAACTCCACTATTATACCATTTCTTCCTTTAATAGTCCCCCATTAATTTCTAGACATAATAGTTATTCCTAACTCTCTGTCACAGCCTGGTTTTGTTATAGGCGTGATAACGCGAATGTCGTGTTATGTAGATCTTGCATATGATATAATAATCCTTTGTATTGTTATTTAAATACTTTCACTCGCGCACTAGATTTGCTAGTGCGTGAGAACACCAACAAATTGAATTCTCTGGCCACAATATTTATAATAATCAATAGACTCACTTGTAGCAGACATGGTTTTTATTACATGTAAAATAATTCACAAACGATATTGGCGACTTCAGCCATCACAAAATACATCCAAGAAAATTAGTCCTGAATACAAATCAATTCTAATTACTTTCCTACTTGTACGTTACACTACTTGTCAATAACAATCATAACACTCCGCTCTCTACAAGAGTCTAAAATCAACTGAGATGTCCACCTCGTGGTCAGTCCCCGACCAGGAAAAAATCTCGTGCTAAACGTGCACGGAATGGTTCAGTGATTACTATTCACCAAATATTACAGGGGTTCTAAAACTGATGTGACACTCTCCCTCCAAATTTTAAAAATATTTTTCTCTGCTGGCCAGCCTATCTGTTTGTATAACAACTTTCAATGTTTGCTGGAAATCCCGAGCGTATCATTTTTATTTCATACTTAAGCTAGTTAAACAGTTTACTGGACAATGTGTAACAGTTATCAAGCATGAGACTGTATTTTACTGGAATTCTTTTGCTTATGAAATAAATAGAGCCAAATTGTACAAGTTACTAAATTTTCAAAGGTTTAGTGCAGAAGCTTAGTTCATTTGCAAGTGTCTGTACATAGTAAGTCTTGTTTTTAAGTCACGATTTAAAATATTCATGCGGACAGCGCTATATAAACAAAATGACTATTATGAATGATAGTTGATATATTGTTGCATATTGTTAATGCTGTTCTAATCAACATCCTTTTGTTTCTCTACTTTGAAGAGTGCGGCCATTGCAGTGGTGATGGGTCATGTAACAGAGAGACAGGAAGATGTCCAAAGGGATGTAAGCCAGAATTCAAGGGAGATAGATGCAACAGACCAATCTGTAAAGTTATTTCTTTTTTTTTTAAGTTCTTTTTTATTAACCAGTGATATTCAAACAAATATCTATGGAAAATTTATTGATTTAAGATTTAGTTGTTGTTGTTTTTTCAAAGACATATTATTTTTGATAATATTTGTTATGGTAGATAAAAGATTAATTGTAGTTAAAATAGATAGTGTAAAGTCATGTAAAATACACATTTTTACTATCGAAGAAAAACTTTATCTATTTTAAAATATTTTAGATCACTTATCTTTAAGTATTTCTGTCCATTTTTCTGTTAGACTGTTAGGGCTCCTATTATGATCTATTGACCATGATTCTCCATTCCAATGTTTTTTGCATGGATTTCAATCTCTTTTATTGACTGGCTTGTCCATTCATTGATATTGTCTTCGTACTCTTTCTTTGGTCTGCCTTTCCTTCTTTTACCAGGTACTGATCCCTGCAGAAATGTCTTTGTGAGTTTTGATGATCTTATGTTAAGGCCAGAAAGTCTCAGGTAGCATTTTTAAACCATTGTCAGAGGGTCACTTATATTCCTTGTTTGTGATGCAGTTCTTTCAGGTGATGCCTTGAACCCTTCTACAACTTTCAACTGTTTAAATAAAAGTAATTCTTGATCTTGAACTGAGGCAGTATGGTGGTAGTGTAGGAGAGATAATTTAAAATGTAAAATATTATTTCTATGACCATTCTTTAACAAGTTATTTGATCATTTTGAAATTTAAAAATTAAAATTGTCGAGAACAGAGATAAATGTCGCAGAGTTATTCCCCCTTTTTCTAATCTTAATTTTTGCACAAGAAAATGTGAATTAAAACCAAAATATAATAGTTTCAAAAACAGTTAGTTAGCTCTGAATTTGTCTGTACTGGATAAGTTCTTTTTTTAAAAATAATTGTATTTACTTAAGCTTCTTCTTCCTACTGTTATTCTATTCTAATGTTTGTATTTCCTTTTAGCTTGTTCCTAAAACTGCAGTTATATTCCAATGTTTGTATTTTATTGTAGCTTGTTCCCCTATTTGTATTTCTATTCTAAGGTTTGTATTTCCTTTCATCTTGTTCGCCCAACTGTAATTCTATTCTAATGTTTGTATTTCATTATAGCCTGTTCCCCCAACTGTAAAGCTAATAAATGTGATCAGAGTACAGAGAAATGTGCAGATGGCTGTAAACCTGGTTTCTATGGAGACTACTGCACTGATAGTAAGGACCAAATGATTTAAAACTTCACCAAGCCATTATGAAACTATTATTTGTATTAAATAGTTTATTTATATAGTTAATTTAATAAAACTTTGTTTGGTGTTGATTCTGAAAGTAAGAGTTAGACTCCTACCAATTTTACTATCCCACTTATACTTTCAAAATGTCATTGCTTAAAAAATTCTGTAAGTTGTAATAAAAAAAAAGGCATCCTTTTCAGCAGATGAGTGTTTTTTACATTAACTATTATGCAAAATGCAGGGGCAAAGAGGTCAATCCCCACGGGCCCCCAAATGATGGCAAATTCCTAGCTATGCCCCTGCTTTACAGACATTGCAATCCATTGGGGCATATGATGTAAAGCTCATCTTTTTCTGTGGTGGACAGTTAACGAAAGTGTCATGTAGCCAGGCATAGCGATCAACCACATTTACTTTCCCAATGTATTCAGATTCCTTCTAGAGTTGGTTGGGTGGATTCAGAGACATAATGAAAAATCCCCAAGTTTAAAATCTTAGTCTTTACTGGTTTCAAACTAGAAACCCCTGGTTTTGGAGGCGAAAAGCTTAACCACTCACCATGTAATGTAAGGTATGGCTACTTATAATAATTTGAATGACCTGATTTGAAAATTAATACTTCAGAATGTAGGAACTGTGCTGGGGATGGATCATGTGATCAGCAAAATGCTCACTGCATTGGTGGATGCCAAAAATTCTGGAAAGGTGATCTTTGTGATAGCTCTTATAGTAAGTATCTTCTAATTTAACATTGTGATCTTTGTGATAGCTCTTATAGTAAGTATCTTCTAATTTAGCATTGTGATCATTTAGTTGCCAGATCTGGAAAGAGACCTAATAAAAATTGGGTCATGAAAATTGTTGCTAAGCCTAAAATTAAATTCAGTCACTTTATTTTTAGAAGAATTATGTTACCTTTTAAATTTCATTTTAGTCTGTAGGAAAAATTTTAACAGCGTTCCTTACTTTTAAATATCTTCCTCTTTGAAATGGATTCTTTCAGCCATATCCTTTTATTTAGCTAAATCCTTCTTAATCATCTTCTTTTCATTCTCCTTTCCTTTTTTTTTTTTTTTACAATAAAAAAAGTTAAGTAACCCTTTTAGACCTAGTGATCTATGGGGCAGGTGATGTTAAGGTGATCTGTTTTGTATGGCCCTCGGTTAACGAGGGTTTTATGTGGCCAGCACAACGACCAACTGCCTTCACTTTTTCCCCAACTAATGTCAGGTGCCCATTAGAGATGGGTGGACTAAGAGGCACCATGAAGAGCTTGAAAGTGAAAATTTTAAGTTGCATAATAGAGGTATTGTCTTTGAATGTTTTCCTTGTTTCAGCCATGTTTTCAGCCATGTCCTTTTCTTTTAGCCATGTCCTTTTCTTTTAGCCATGTTCTTTTCTTTTAGCCATGTTCTTTTCTTTAACCATGTCCTTTTTTTAGCTTGTCCTCCAGATTGTGGCGGAGATGGAAATTGCAAGCCTACAACTGGGGCATGTACTAGTGGATGTAAACATGGGTTTAGAGGGACTGAGTGCAATCTAGGTAAGTAGTTCACTTGTACTGTAAACTTAGGGCTACCTTTCAAGATCTTATCTTCTTCTTATCTTATCTTATATATTACAGACGTTACTTCCGAAAAGAAGATAATTAGCCTACATCCCACGCATTTCATGTGTCAATGTTGTCACGCATTTTACTCGACGAATTAAAGCTAAGTCGTTGGTTTTCCTGGCTGGTTCAGGCAGGGTTCTCTTTAAATAATAGAAATTTATTTGTACATTTTACATTTTAGCAAGGTAAAGGTACGAGTGATTTACTAAGTCAGTTTTAAACTTAATTTTCTTTTGTAGGTAAATTTCTCCTGCTTTTCAAAGAGGTTGACACAAGGCCAAGTGGTCACAGGTTTATCTTTTATAATCCACAATATAAATCATAGTCTACTGTAGGACTGAAGCTGATGGAATCTTATCTATTCCAGATTTAAAGTTGTTTTTTTTCATACCATTTTGTAGCTTCAGTTAAACAAAAAATACTCTTGACTAAAGCAATGAAACAAATGTGTACAAGTGCTCCTTCTTTCCTAGTGCCTTTAGAGCATGGAATGGGTTGCCTGACTCAGCTAGGAAAACCAATGACTTAGCAGGATTTAATTAAGTTATTGATTAACCTGCATGGCTAGAGTGACCAAGGAACATGTCTAGAACGTAATCATCTTCTTTTTTGAAGTAACGTCTGTATTTCATAAAATCAAACATGAAATCAGAATTTAAAGAACAGGAATATATAAGATAGAGTGCTCCCATTTCTTTCCATTCTACAAATTTAATGATACCACATTGAATGAACAGCCACAAAGTTTCTGTGAAGGTTTAGCTGCACAATGTTTTGAAATTAAATACAATTTTCATTGAGACAAGTCGTCTCATTCACAAAATAATAGTGAATACACAAAATAATAGTGAATACACAAAATAATAGTGAATACACAAAATAATAGTGAAGACACAAAATAATAGTGGATACACAAAATAATAGTGAATACACAAAATAATAGTGATCGAACAGAAGATCTCACTGAAACTGAAATTTAAAATTTAAATTTATAGCTTTTATATATTACTACTTTCATGCTTATAGCATGCTCAGAGCACTTTGGTCCAATCTCATTTGTGGACCAGTTGTGGGGAGGGGGTATCTAGGAGTTGGTTTTCCGTGCTGCCTTTAGGTGCTCAGTAAACGCAACTCTGCCCAAGTCAAGTGTCGAACCTCGAGCCCCCTTCTAGGTAGCCAAGTTCAAGGGCACTTTGCCTCTCCACCACGCTTCCCACTGAATATGGTCTTTATTTTTCTGATTTATCTAGAAGACTCTCTGGTTTGTTTGGGCTTTGATATTATTTTACCAGCCACAAAAGATTATGAACACTTATATTTCATTATTTAGGAATCAGCCTAATTTATATTTAACCAACCAAAGACATTTGTCTTTATATAATAAGATAATTTTTTAGATAAAAAAACTACATAATGCTAATTAAACTTATGCTAATATACTCAATAAAAATTCTACTTTAAAAATGTGTTTGCTTCAAGAAATACTTTATAAAAAAAAGGCTAAAACTAATATAAGTAACATAAAGCTGAATAATGCATTCAGGCCTTAACTTTCCATCTAGATTCGTCTAAGAATAAAGCAATGAATTGTCAGACTTAGATCCTCCCTCCATATATTGGGCCGTAGGCTTTTACACAAAGATCTGTCACTGGCAATGTTTGAAGCCTCTTCCCACCTGATGTTCACTGCTCTGAGGTCTTCCATGAAAGAATGAATTGCCAGGTTATCTCTAAATACTTTTCAAGCCCTTCTAAATGTGGGTAGAGTACAAAATAGAGATAAGCTGATTTTTCAAGACCTGATATAGAATATTATAGGCTGTTTCACTCAGTAGCATCTTTTGTAAAGTACTGGATCAAATAATGTGCAAACATTTTAGGGCATATATATATATATATACAACACCAAAACATTTAAATATAAGATTCAATAATAAATTAATAAAAGTATGTGGGAGGAAATAGCCCAAGACTAGAGTGCACGGAGACAGACTCTGCGTGCTGGTATGATCCTCGGTGACAGAAATGAAGTGGCCATAGTCAAGAGAAAGAAAAAGAAAGCTGCCCTATCAGCTAGCCCTAAAAGGGATGCAGAAATATGCATGAACTGTGGCAAAATCTGCTTCTGCAGAATTGGCTTGATTAGCCACACCAGTTAATGTCCCGCCTCTAGACAAAACCAAAACCAGTGACTCATCTGGACAAATCCATTGTCTTCTGAGACAGAAGGAGCCATACATAATTCATAAAACACAAAGCCAGGATATTGAATGCAAAAAAAAAAAGGTGTAATAAATTATTCAGACATACCTAACGATGGACAAATATTTCTTGTTCCGTAAGCTAGTTCTAAATTGAGGATGGTACTGGCTACCTAAATCAGCCAGGAGAACTGTTGTTGTGTTTTATTTGAATCTTTAATTTATAGGAATAACAAGATTGACTCATGAACCTATGTAGAAAATAATAGCTTGGCCTTTCTTTTTTTTAAAGGTAGACATATTTAAAGTGAGTTGAATATGTTTAATTGTTCTAAAGCGGCAGACTTAACTGTAACAAATACTTTAATTTCCAGAGTGTCCTAAACATTGCACTGGAACAGGTCAATGTGAGCAGATGTCTGGAAAATGTATTGGTGGGTGTGCACCTGGCTTCCGTGGCAACGACTGCCTCGAAGGTAAATGTTTGTTGATTAAATATTAAAAAGTCCTGAAAGTATTTGTTTGTAACTTGTTGATAGAGAGTGTTTTTGAAATATCATTTGTAGCCTGCAATAAAGGATGTGCCAAAGACCACTCATGCAGTCGTCAAGAAGGTACATGTGACTACGGCTGTAATCCAGGATTTAGTGGCCCCAAATGTGATGTAGAAACAAGTAGGTCAACATAAACATCTTTGTTTACTTAATAGATTATTGGGCGGGAGGCTGAGACCCACAACACACTCAGACAGATTGTGGCGGATGTCAGGTGGCAGCCCACATCTAAGGGTCTGACAAGGAGTGGGAGCACGACCATGTGCAGACTTAGGATTGGCCACACCTAAACTATGCACTTCTTTTTGCTGAAGAGAGAGGAGCCCCCACTTTGTGAGTACTGTGACTCTCGTCTCACTGTGGAACATATCCTCATTGATTGCCCCATATTGGGCCCATATACCAGGGAAAAATTTTAGAGCACACAACTTAAAAACACTGTTTGATAATGTTGACCCTGGGAAGGTACTGGGCTTTGTCTGGGAGGTGGGGTAGTCTGTGAAGGTTTGATTAGCGATAGGGCAAAGCAATTGTGAACATACAATATTTACAAGAGATTTTTATTATTAATTTTTTGTTTACTATTTTTACTATCTTAACTGTGAATAGACCTTGTTTTTAATGACTTAACAGTATAAAATTGAGCTCCTGTGATATATGAAAGGATGGATAATGGGCACGACATGGCCTAAATTGTGTGATGTGCCAATGCCCAAAACTCAAACAACAAATACAAATAATATTGAATTAGTCAGTAAAAGCATAAACATAGTTTATCCAAGAAATTGTTTGTACTATATGCAGTAACTAAACCTCAGAGTTGTCTTCGAAATTCTATCCATGTTTGAGTTTAACACAGCCACGTGGCATCCTATCTTGTAAAATTGCAATCGTTGCTTCAAATCGAAGAAAATTACATCCGAGGCATTTCGACCTCTTGTCAATCTAGTGATGCATGTTAATCAGTTGCTAAGTTATTGTTTTTTTTTTGGGCTGATTCAGGCAGTCGATGCTCTAAAGTAGTGATGTCCAAACTTCTACCTGCAGACCAAAGCTAGTTCAGGAGGTGGGGCTATTTCGGGTGTTCCTTCAGAGTTGAAGATAATTTACTTCCTAGACTAAATCTCCCACAGTGGATGGAAGCAGGCAGGGCATGAACCTGGGACCATAAAGAAGTCTAAAAGACAGTGCAGCGATGTTGTGATTGTTGTGAACTCCTTACTGGGATTATAGTTGAGACATAACGTACCAGTAATACTTCTTTCAATAACTCAAGAGACGCCAGAGATGAATTAAGAACAAAAATATAACTTTAATAAAAGTAATCAGGGTATCTGTAGCTGAAGACAACGCATTAAACGTTAACTAAATGAATATTTACATAATTATACAAACTGACTTCTATATTACTCATATTGTACGACTAGGCTCCATAACTCAGGCCTCTAACAACAACAATAACAAAACTCAAGCGCCGTCACTCTGTCCCAACCAATGGACCAATGAAAAAATAGTAAAATAATAAATAAACATAGAATTCCTTAAATCTTAAAACCCAAGTTGTATCAACTGCTGTTTACAATCCTATATGCAAACATAATCACCACAAGAGCGCATATCACATGACCACTACACTATATATAATTCCTTATCTGCAAAAATTTTATGATTTAAGCTTTCTCTGTTCTTTCGTTTATGCAATAACATTATTCAGTGACAAATTAAATATATCTTTGCATTTAGGTAACCTGATATATAAACCATTATGAATGTTAAATTACATAACACTTAACCTATGTAGGTCACATATGATATGTATCCTAACATATGTCATTCTAGCATGTTACATTGTCTTCTCTTTTAGTGGTCATCTTGTCTCTTATCCATCTTGTCTTGATATGGTAATCTTATTGTCTCTTTGTGTTCATTTAGTCTCAATGTGGTTATCTTGCCTATATGTGGTCATTTGTCTCTATTTTCATCACCAGCGTGTTCTAAAAATTGTGGTGGCAATCGAACATGTGACCTGGAGTCTGGCAAATGCAGTGAGGGCTGTAAACCTGGATATTATGGAGATGATTGCAGTCAGTGTAAGTTGAACTGTGGCAGTTTAAATCATGCATTTTAAGATTACCATTAATAGCAAATGAAAAGGTCTGTTTATTTATCTACTTTAAATTAGTTTTGAGAACATGCAATAATGACTTAAGTACTAAAAAAAGCAACATAATTTCCTATAGTGCTAAAATAGCAGAAACAGATAAAAATAAAGTCTTAGTTCTTCCTATGTTGTTAGAGAAACTAATTGTACCTTACGGAAGGTAACAATAAGTAAACTCCTCACTAGCAGAGTGTTTATTGTGTTGGCTTGAGCCATGAGTTCGAATTCAGGTCATTTCCCCCCCCCCCCTCCCCACCTTTGCTTTTATTTTAGATGCTTTTTTATTGTAAGTCTGGATCTATTACAAATTTAATTGCATGACTGATACAAACTAATTGATACAAGCATGCTTAATATAAGCTTTTTTTTTTTTTATGTTTACTTGTTTCATGATTTCACTTGTGAATTACAATTATTTACTTCATGAAGAGTAAGTCAGTTATTTCTTCACTCAATAAAGTATCTCTCGCTATTGTTGCGGGTGTTGCTGGTAGAAGATGTAAATGTAGATGTAGAAATAAGTATTAAGTCACACTCAGGCCTAGCGGTTTGATCACACACTCACAACACATGATAAATAATGTGATAATGCTTGTTTAACTTGAAATAGTCTTGAATACACAGAGAAGGGGCACAGTCCAATGTCAACAGTTCCTAATAATCACAACATCTTGCTTTAAGCTAAAGGAGTGCACTTTCAACTGTCGTTTCTATCCCAGAACCACCTCTGTCCAAATAAAGTGCTATTTAAAGTTGCATTGCTAAAAGGAAATCCCTGATTAAACTAATCCCATTCTAAACCTATAAGACTATGCAGTGGAAAAGTGTCATCAAACATAGTTTCTGAAAATACTAAGACATATTAACCACCCTATTCCATCATTACAGTAGTAAAAAAGTAAAGTTTCCCTTTCAGGCCTCGCAATCTATAGGGCAGATGATGTTAACAAGGGTGTCATGTGGTCAGCACAGCGACCGATTGTCTTTACTTTTCCCTAACTAAAGTCATGTAGAGCTGGGTGGACTCAGCAGCACCCTAAAGATCCCAAAATAAAAAAAGCCCAGTCTTCAGGATTTGAACCCCAGACCTCTGATTCAGAAGCCGAGCACCTTGCCACTCAGCCACCATGCCACCATCGTTACAGTAGGCCTGCAACTTAAATTGTCAGCTGCGGTTGACTTCAGAATAGATGTTGGATTTTTTCCCCAATCTTTTATTTACACTAAAAACTGTGCTCTAGGCTACTGTATAATTAAAAATAGACTTAGCATCTGGAAAATGGCAAGTGTACGCCATTAATTTTGAAACCTGAATGTTTATCGTCTGTTTTCAAGTGTGTTATGGACCATCAGAAAGAAATATGATGAATGTCTGGGCATTAGCTATAGTCAAAACAATGTTGCCCTTGCAGCAGACAGGCATTAGAGGATCCCTAACTAATACGTGTGGGATTTCCCCTTCTCTTTAGTTTATACAAATTTTTTTTTATCAATTAGACACAAATAAATAGTAATCAAGCTTAGATCAAGATCACATATTTCATCTAATTCCTTCCAATCATTGGCTTATTTTGTGTCTGCACAAGATACAGACAAATATGAAAGTCTCAACTGGGTTTGAGTAGTCTTGTGAAACACTGCATTCAACCTTAATCTTCTTAATTGAAGTCATTGCTGTTATTATTATTATTATTTGTTTTGTACTTTTATCTTATAACTTACAGGCCTTGATACAAAAGAGAAGATAATTACATCTTCTTTGAATTGGTTAACTAGGTTGTCTGGTCATGTGATATGCTCTTCCTACTGCCATGACAATAGCTAACTCTACTGGGCTCCATTCCCTGCCAACCTGCTGGAGGTTCAGGCCTGGACATAATAATCTTCATTTCTTAAGGAACATCATAATTAAACTAATTTTTGTGTCTTAAACAAATTTGTCTTATGTTAAAGTATGCTCCACCATTAAGTCATAATCTGTCTTCTGTACGAGTATGGTTTATCATTAAGTCCAATGTGACAATATTCTGTTGTTTAGTTTTATTATCTTATATAATACAGATGTTACTTCAAAAAAGAAGATGATTATGTCCTACGAGTCATAATATGCATTCAGTCATGCATTTGTCCTAGCATATGGGATGAGGAATGTGCCTTTAAGATGAGGAATTTGGTTGGGGCTGCGTAGCCACGGGAAATATTGCATTCCTCATTGATCTTTGGACTCAAAGACAATCCTTATTATTATTATTATTTGTTTTGGTTGTAACTATTTTTAAATTCTGAATATTGTCTACTAAGTCAACTAATGGCACTTTGCCTACTATTGCAGCTTGTACCAAGTGTGGGGGAGACCAGTCATGTGAGCAGGTAACAGGCCATTGTAAACAAGGATGTTTGCAGGGTTTCAAAGGATACAAATGTGATCTAAGTATATAAAATACTTTCTTTTTAGCTTTATAAAAGTTACTTAATTTAATCGAAGTAAATATAACAAAATATAAATGTTAAGTAAACATTTTTGAGGTTTAAAAAGTTCTTTTAAAAAAAAATTAAATTCCTGCTTTTCTAATGTCTATACTGAATTCCACTACTGATACTACTGATAAAAAGCAATGGAAAACTTGGTATCCTGTGGGAAATGGTTTTCTATTGGTTTTCACTATTTTAAGTATGAAGTCATTAGCATTCCTTTTTGTTCTTTGATTTCATAATCCTTCTGAAAATTAGATAGTTTCCAATATGTCTCCATTCAACTGTCATTAATGTTATCTTGTGCTTAAAGCATGAGGCTAACAGTTCACAAAGAAACATACTTTTCATAGGGTATTTAGTCCCTTTAGAGAACTTTGTCATACTTTCCAAACAAAATTTTTAGCTTTAAGAGAAATAGATATTCTTAATAATGGGAACGTAATTAGCATGTGGGTCTCCAAATGTGAGTCTGTAACGTGGATCTGTAATGTGAGTCTATAAAGTGGGTCTCTAATGTGAGACTTTATAGTGGGTCTCTAATGTTAGTCTTTAATGTGAGTTTTTAAAGTGGGTCTCTAATGTGAATCTTTAAAGTGGGTCTCTAATGTGGATCTTCATAGTGGGTCTCTAATGTGAGACTTTAAAGTGGGTCTCTGATGTGGATCTCCATAGTGGGTCTCTAATGTGAGACTTTAAAGTGGGTCTCTGGTGTTAGTCTTTAATGTGAGACTTAAAGGTGGGTCTGTAATGTGGATCTCTAAAGTGGGTCTTTGGATGTTTGTCTTTAATGCGAGTCTTTAAAGTGGGTCTCTAATGTGAGTCTTTAATGTGAGTCTTTAAAGTGGGTCTCTAATGTGGATCTCCATAGTGGGTCTCTAATGTGAGTCTCTAATGTGTCTATCTAAGAAATGTGTATATTTATATTAACAGTGAAGTCTGCTGTTTATAAACATGGTATATTAGTTTATAGCCTTATGTTCACCTTTATAGCTCTTGTTATATTTTTTGTGTTCATAACATTTGTGGTATAGTTTTTTGTGTTTATAGTTTTTGTATTTATTTGTTTGTAGTCTTGTTTTTGTCTTTGTAGTATTATGCTTATGTCTTTTCTCTAGTTACTACTGATTGTGGCATGTGTAAAGACAGTCAGTGTAACATCAGTGGGAGCTGTACCTTAGGCTGTATGCCTGGACTCGCTGGAGATGCATGTGACCTACGTAAATATTTTTATTAATTGATATAACAAGTATAACCATTTTCTATTGTATTGTTGCGAATTTATCTTTTTTTCATTTTTACTTAGCTGAGAGCTCTAACATCTTTTCTGTTAGAACATTTCCTTTTAAGCATTCCCTGTAGTTTGTACTTCTTTAGCTGGTGCTCCTCTAGTGTATGAGTTTTGCCAACATGTAGGCTGTCCACACACAGCAAATTTTGCACCATTAATTTGTTTATTTTAGTTAATTTTACAAGCTAAGTCATATGCTTCACATTGAGGACCAAGAAAGTAGTGAAGCTGTATTGTATATCTGTTGAGTCATGTTGTATATACCCAGCAGTCAGAATTGCTGTCGTAATTGTCTAGGGTTCAAACCCTACTAGGATGTAATAATCTTCTGTAAAGAAAGGACTGAAAATGATACAAGTGGACTAGTTAAGAATACAATCTAACCTCTCTGATTGGCTTTAAAGTTAAGGGTACCCCGGTATGCTAGAGTCATCCGATCCCTGCCACTAACTAATAAATTCTTCACAATGATTTTCTAATTGTGCTGTTGATTCAAAATGTGAGAAAATGTGTGTGTGTTGTTTGGCCCAGTTTTTCTTATAATATAAAATACTGAAAGAAGGTAAGCCCTCACCTGGAACCCTCAAGGAAATACGAAGAGGGGAAGGCCCAGGAATATATGACACTATGTATAAGAAGCAGATGGTTGAGGCTAAGGGACAGTTGGAGAGACTTGCCCAGAACAGAGATGCCTTGAGGAAGCTGGTTGGTAGCTTATGCCCCAGGCATGCAGAAATGAGATAATAGTAATAAAAATTATATTTTAGAAATATGGAACATTCAAAGTAGAGTAAGTTCCCCTTTCCAACCTTGTGATCTTTAGGACAGATGATGTTAAGGCATAGATACCTTCATGCCAAAATGGAAATGTGTATTCCCAGACCTGGAGATGTGTATTTTGAGGGGCAAATGCATATTTTCCTAAATTAAATATAAAGAGATATAGGGCCTAATCAGGAAAGACTAAAAATTGTTCAAGCAGGTAACATACTCGAAATGCAGTAATCCTAAAGATATCTAGAGCCTTGAGCTACTAGACCTAGCCAGTAGCCAGTCTGAATCTATAAGTAGATCTACTTTGATATTTAGACTAGATATGAATTCTCAATCTAGGTTTATGTAAATTCTATTTTAGGTGCTTGACATCATAAAATATCCCTAGTTCTAGATCCAATCTTGATGAATTAGAACTTATCAATCAACTAATTCCCAATCAGTTTAAAGACTTCATAGAAAGTGACACATTAAAAAAAACTCTGCTTTATGTAGATCAGTAACATCAAGTAAACATTTAAATCTTCGCGCGTCAGCACATGCGAAAAAAAAATGATACAATGCCGTGGTAGGTCTAAAAAGAATAGTCCATTTCCAGGTATTGATGCACTGATCTATATATATATGATTAGCAAGAACTAATTGTTTTTTGTTTTTTTTTTAATTAAAAAACTTTTTTGTATTTTTAGGGGAAAATGCGTATTTTCAGATGATAAATCGTACTCGCGTCTTTTTGTGTCCACTTGCGTACAAAATATGTAAGATGCGTACTTGTAGGCAATTCTATGTTAAGGTGATCTGTTTCTATGGTCAACAGTTAACAAGCATAGTGTGATGTGGCCAGCACAATGACCCCGTAGATTGCAGTGTCTCTGAGGGGAACTTTTGTTTTTACTTAACATAGAACACTAGCTGCTCTCAACCTTTGACAATTAGAAGCTAGTTTTATTTATTTTTTAATATAAAGGGCTCTGCTCTTTTTTTTATATCAAACATAATAATAATAATAATAATAATCTTTATTGTCCGTATGGAAATTTGTTTTACAATTTGTGCATTACACCAAAAAAAAACCATTATAACTATAAGAAACCAAAGTGTACATTCACACCAGACTCACTCATAATTTACATGTGACAAAGTTTATACCAGATTGTTCTTATTTAATGATTTGATTGCCAGGGGAACAAAAGAGTGTTTGTGTCTGTTTGTCTTTGCTATCAGTATCTCTTTTGTGATGGTAAAATCACAAAATCCTGACACAAAGGGTGATTCTTTATGTCGAGGATCTTGTTAGCTCTTTTATAGATGTTTGTCTCAAACAACTGCCCAAATGGGGTTTGTTTTTTGCCAATGATTTTACCAGCAGCATTTAGGATTCTATAAAGTTTATTTTTATTGTTAATGCTCAGATTGCCATACCAGGCAATGATATTGAAACTTAATATATAGCATAATTTATTCTTAACTTTTCAAAGTATTTCCGTGTTGTTGTTTTTTTCCAACTAGATTGTTATGAATGCAATGGAGGAGGCTGTCACCAACGTAACTTAACCTGTTTCAATGGGTGTAAAATTGGTTTCTATAGACATGACTGCAATGCAGGTGAGACTGACACCTCCAAAAGTAATCATAATGAGACTAACTCTTAAATATGGTAATTTATTATAGGATTAAAGTTCAAACTGTTGATGGTCTATTTTGTTGATGATTATATATGTTGATGATGCATGCAAGTTCATAGAAGACACAACAACAGAATGAATAAAGAATATACTTGATAACGCAGGCTGATAACTTCAACAATTTAATGAACAATAAAAAGGGCACAGTCCTCTGTTGTCGCTAGCCTAGCGTCGCCCTATAAGGCGTCTTGTTCGTTACGCTTCTTGTTCCGTTCTACTTTTTAATTACTCCTCACGTCACTATGGAAAAACCCAATTACACCCAACTTCTACGCATCTTGTGTCATTACAAAACCCAGTTCAAATCCAGCCCACTGCCATGCTGCAGGAAGTTCCGACTGTAACATAATTGTATTTATTTCTGAAGGATCCTACAAATTAAGATAATATAAGATAATTTTATTGGTCCAAACAAATGGAAATTCAGTTAAGCTATTGTCCACCTCAGCATAACAACTATAACTACTAAATTGCTATTTGAAAAAAAAACATGAGTTAGACGGACCAGCCACCACCATCTGCCTGAACAGACTCATAGAGTTAATTTTATTTGCTTTGATGTAGTACATCACAGGTATTTTATTAGATTTATTAATTATTTATTTAACTACTTTTATATATCACAACTTTCTTGCTTACAGCCTGCTCAGTGCGCTTTGACCCAATCACTTTAGTGGGGCAGAGAGCATCTTGGAGAAGGGTTTTCATGCTGCCTTCAATAATAAGGCATGTCTTCAAGTCTGAAGATTACTGAAGAATGCAGTATTTTCCATGGGGTACACAGCCCCAGCTACAACCTACATATTGTGCCACACCCGGTCAATTTAGGTTTTCTTTTCAACATCTTTGTCTGTTCTCGGCAGTGGCTTTTCTTCTGGCCTTGAATAAATATCCCGCAATCTTTGTGAGAGATCTCCAGCTTTCTCATTCCAAAGCTGCATGTAACAACATGGTTTGCCAAGTCTAGTGAAATACAGCACTTATATTCAGAATCAAAAGACATGCCAGGTTCTTTGTATTTATCCTGAAATCATACTCTCATATAATAAGTTAAGTTAAAATTTAAAATAACTTTTGTATCCAGAGATTGCAGGGGTGGAATTAATTCTAAATAAAAATTAGTGTATAGTAAATACTTGTTAAATTATAAATAAATGTTTAGATTTTATTTAACATTATTTCTAGTACTAATAATTCTGTAATGTTTGTGTCACGTATTACGAATTGAATTCTAATTTTTAAAATGGCTTGCCTAGGGGAACGTGACAATAGAAAAGCAGTTGTGTCACTTATCTTAAGTCTGAATTTAATCAAAGACTTACAATGAATAACAAAAAAAAATGACACAAGAAATCGGAAGGTAAACTATCAACTTAATGTTTAATCAAATATAAAGTTACAAGAAAGAAAAAATAAACATTTACTCAATACAGAATTGATGTGTTGACCAAAACCCTTTTACAAAAATGGCATGTAAAAATATTACAATACAAGAGTTTGAAAATGTAATTACAAATACAAGCAAGCAAGGCCTTGAAAAAAAAAAAAAAAAAAAAATCTAAATCTTAACTTACACGATCAAGTGGTATACCACGCACGGGTCACGCAATGTCTCCGCTATTCTGTCTCACGGCTGTCTCCGTATGTCTGTCTGTCAACGTTACGCGGGCGGTCATTATATAATCTACCGCGCGTCGATCTCAAGACAAATCTAGTAATCTCTAGAACCAAATAAGTCATCAATTTCCCAGATCTAGAACGCTCTTCAAAGAGACAGAAGAAAAGAAAAAAAAAAACACCCTCCTTTAAACCAGAGGTACACACATAGGTCAAGGACCGGTCACTGTCTGTGTGGCTTGACGAATAAAAAAAAAACTTATTACACAAGGGGCAGACAACCTCCCCGTCTCTCGACCGCAACAGGTCAAAGAAAAAAAAACAATGCCTAGATACGTAACATTTGTAATATAATATCTATCTAAGCTGTAATGGCATGGTAAATCACTGGCGATCTTGAGTGGAATGTCACAATGATACTTGTTTGTGTTTTTTAGCCTGTGGTCACTGTGATGGAGATGAATCCTGCCATATAACTACAGGGGTATGCAAATTTGGCTGCAAACCTGGCTTCAAAGGAAGTCTCTGTACTGGTCAGTTTAGACAGATATGCCTTTAATTGAACTAAGCATTTTCTATTTAAGTTTTTATTTTTTAGTTAACACTTTATCCCCGTAATTATTTTTCCACGTTCTGACAGAATTGTTCATCTTTCACATTTCTACATTCTAGTTATGATTAAATTTCAATAACATTTTTGTTTTTAATCAGAATGCATTACTTTTGGTATAGAATTAAATGATATTTCATGCTCATTTTATAAAGCACAAATTAAAGTTTATAAAATCAAAAATTAAATTAAGAACTTCTATTACAGATAGCATTTTTTTTTTCCAAATAATTTGATTTTATTAAAAACATTCGTCATGTTAAATATCTTATATAATACAGACGTTACTTAAAAGAAGAAGATGATTACGTCCAACGCATCATGCAATTAGTCATGCATATTAACCAATGACCTAAATTCTGCCAAGTCACTAGTTTTCCTGGCTAGCTCAGGCAGCCACTTCCATGCTCTAATAGCGCTAGGGAAGAAGGAGCATTTGTACAAATTTGTCCTAGCTTATGAAACGAGGAATGTGCCTTTATCTTTGTGTCTTTCTGAGTATTTTGTTAAATTTTGTTTTGTTCAGTGTTTTATGTATAATTACTACTTACTTTTAAGTCTTCTATCCTGAAGGCTTTCTAAATTTAGTGATTTTACTAAAGGTGTTACTCTAGTCAAATGTGAATATTCGTTTGTTATGAATCTCACTGCTCTATTTTGTGTCTGTTCCAGTTTCTTAATGTTTTCTTGAGTTGAGGGGTCCCAAACAGAGGATGCATATTCTATTATTGTCCTAACCAAGGTTAAATAACATTTTAGTTTTATGTTCTTATTTGATTTATAGAAATTTCTTTTAATAAATCCTAATGCTTTGTTTGATTTTTTTTTTATAGTTTTATCAATGTGGAAAGACATGCTCCAATTAGATTCTCATTTCTGTAATTCATCTAATTCTCTTTGTAAAATATCTGTGTCTTGTGTTGTTTTTATTGTTCTATATATTATGCAATCGTCTGCAAATAATCTGACTTTTGTTCCTGAATTTGGTAAATCATTTATGTAAATTAAAAATAGTAGTGGACCTAAGACTGTTACTTGAGGTACACCTGAGTTTACTGTTATTGGTGTTGATTTAGAGCCATTTATTATTACAGTTTGTTCTCTCCCTATTAAAAAATCTTTAATCCGCTGTTGCAATGGACCATCAATGTCTAAATATTGGACTGGAAGAAAGTTTTTGACTTTCAGATGGTCTAGAGGTTAAGTTTGCTTAGTGCGTTATCGCTAAGCAGTGTTGTTGATTCCAGGATCACTGATTCTTTATCAACGCGGTCCCTTATTTTCGTCGCGTTTAATTCACTACTTTCTCTCATTTAAAAAACTTGGTCCCTGGTGCTGCTGTTCATTTATGTTTAATATGTATCTACCTAACATTAGTTGGGGAACAAAAAGTGGTTAGTCTTGTGCTGACCTCCCTTGTTAACAGTCAATCACAGAAACAGATGATCTTGTACATCATCTGTCCCATAGATTGCAAGGTCTAACAGGAAGATACTATTCAAATCTTCTCTTTTGAAGTAATGCTTGTACTATATAAGATAAGATATAATCTTCCAACTAAGAACAGGACACACACTTCTGTTAAATTACCATCTGAACAAAATAAATTCCACACAACCCCTCCTTTGTAGACACTGTACCCACCCTTAAGAAACCGTAAACCATAATCCTTTTTGAATGCCCCTTCCTAATCCACCTTAGGCAGACCCTACTACCACTCTAGCCCAGCATAACCAAGACCCTGTACGGCAGTGCTGAACAACTGAAGAAAACAGCACACTATTTTTTCCTTGGCGCAGTCTGCAAAAGAGCTCACAGCTCAGCAGCTAAAAGCTGTTAAAAGATGAAAAATATAAGATAAGACTTGACTTACAACTTTGTCTTGTATTTTAATGTCAACATCAACTTTAAACCAATTAAAGTTTCCCTTTTAGACATTAGTGATGTCTACCACTGTGTGATTCTGTAAATATGTCACTAATTGCTTGAATATGAGTTTGAAACCTTGAATAACCTAAGCCTTTTATTCCAGATATACTAGACAGTGAAGCGAATGATGATTGGCAGAGCTATTCCATCATCGGCTACATTGTAGCTGGGGCTCTGGCTGGGATGATGGTCCTTTATTTTATTTTCTGTCAAAGTCCAGACAACAAAAGGGAAGGTAATTATATAGTCTTTTGTCATTTTGTGGGTTATGCAAGCTATTTGAGCTTGCTATGGTATCTCTTGATTTATTCTAGATTTATTCCTATTTCTAGTTCAGCATGTTATCAGAAGGTTGGTCTATCACTTTATTCAAAGACTTAGCAGTCAATAAGTTAGAATATGTTTGAAAAAAAATGCAATAGGGACACGCTCCAGCTGGAATAACATGCCAAGTGTGCAGCCAAACATTCTGGGCTCACAAGGCACAAAAGCCAAGTGCAAAGCCCTAGCCACCTGATTGACAAAAGTGGTCAGCATCTAACCACACTGGACGAACTATATATAAATGTTTGAACCAGGTGGTCATTGTTGCAATCTCGTTAGTTCCTAACACCACATTGTACAATCAGATAAAGATAATAAGTAGGGATTAGAAACAGAATCACTAACAAAGAAGCATTAATATATAAACACTAAAGCATATAACTTATAAATAAAAAATAAACAGCCTATTAAAACACATTGCTTATAAATGATCTTTCTTCCCTTCTGCCATTTGAAAATGAAATGTTTTCCTAAATCAGCCTTGAAAACTGATTTAGCAGAGTATAAGTCGAAGGCACTGTGGGTAAACGGTAAAGCGTTTGGTTTCAAACCAGGGGTCCCGGGCTCGAATCCTGGTGAAGACTGGGATTTTTAATTTCAGGATCTTTGGGCGCCTCTGAGTTCACTCAGTTCTAATGGGTACCTGACATTAGTTGGGGAAAAGTAAAGGCGGTTGGTCATTGTGCTGACCACATGACACCCTTGTTAGCCATAGGCCACAGAAACATTTACATCATCTGCCCTATAGACCACTAGGTCTGAAAAGGAAATGTTAGTTTTTTTCTCTAGATTGAAGTTTGCATGACCAGACAGTAATGTACAGGTTTTTTTTTAAAGAAATAGTGTTTAAAACTAAATCAGTAATTACTTCTAGCAAGTGGAGTGCTACATTAAATAAATTGTATACATTTAAATTTTTACAATAAACATTTTGTTTTAATGATAAGGGACCCTAGTTGTCATGGACCCTGTTACATATGCACCCACCTACTCTCACCACCCTAGCTATGCCACTGTACATATGTATGTTTATTTATGAGACTGTTAATCATACACCAAACAGATCCATCAATAGTAGATTATGAGAACTTTAATCTGGGTTCAACAAATAATAGTATGTCAATAATCACTTCATTTACATTATTTTCTAATATCTTCCTTTTCATCATGCAGTTGCACCATTCCACATTCACACTATTTCTTGTAGTCTCCCTTGTTATATGTTCAGTGGGCTCAAGTGACGTTGTTGGTTCCTTTTTTTTTTGTTATCTCCCTTGTTATATGCTCAATGGGCTTAAGTGTTGTTGTTGGTTCCTTTTTTTTTGTTATCTCCCTTGTTATATATGCTCAATGGGCTCAAGTGTTGTTGTTGGTTCCTTTTTTTTTTTGTTATTTCCCTTGTTATATGCTCAATGGGCTCAAGTGTTGTTGTTGGTTCCTTTTTTTGTTATCTCCCTTGTTATATGCTCAATGGGCTCAAGTGTTGTTGTTGGTTTCTATTTTGTTGTTATCTCCCTTGTTATATGCTCAATGGGCTCAAGTGTTGTTGTTGGTTCCTTTTGTTTTTGTTATCTCCCTTGTTATATGCTCAATGGGCTCAAGTGTTGTCGTTGGTTCCTTTTTTTTTGTTATCTCCCTTGTTATATGCTCAATGGGCTCAAGTGTTGTTGTTGGTTCCTTTTGTTTTTGTTATCTCCCTTGTTATATGCTCAATGGGCTCAAGTGTTGTTGTTGGTTCCTTTTTTTTTTTGTTGTTATCTCCCTTGTTATATGCTCAGGTGTTTCTCATGTCTATTGTTTGTGTCAGTCTCTTCTTTCATTCTTCTTATGTTAACAAAATACGGACAATAAAGATTATTATTATTATTATTATTATTATTAAAATGGAGGTGCGTTGGCTGATTGGTCAAGCACTTGGCTTCCAAACTAGGGGTCCCAGTTTTGAATCTGGGGGAAGGCTGGGATTTTTATTTTTGGGGTCTTTGGGCACAGCTGAGTCTACCCTGCTCTAATGGACTTTAGTTTGGGAAAAGTAAAGGCATTTGGTCATCATGCTAGTATGCTGACCACATAACATCATCGTCAACCATGGGCCACAAAAATAGATGACCTTTACATCATCTGCCCTATGGATCGCAAGATCTGAAAGGGAATTTTTTTTTTTTATGTTAATAAAATGGAGGCATAGTATTGACGTCACTTGTGATGGGGTGGCAGGTAAGAATGTTTCCCTAGAATAGGGTTCTACAGATGAGCCAAGCCCAACAATATAGTATTGACAATAAGTTCTGTGTCATAAGATTTATTAAGATAAGATTAAGATTTATTTTGTAGACAACTTACATTTTACCATTGTGATTATCTTAATAGATGACTCGTTAGAGTTGACCAAAGACTCTAGGGACATGTCCAGCGTGACCAGTTCGACAGAGTCCAGTGCACACACTCCACTCTCTGGAACCAAGTATGACACACACCAGATGCAGACAGAGGATTTCAAATCTGATCCTAGCTCTGATTTTACTGATTGACTTTATCTGTTGATTGTGAATAATTATTTACAAGTGCAGACACTGGTACATAGTATTGTTCCAAAAATACATAAATTATTCAAATCTTTATAAAAAAATTTTCTAATACCTTTATTGATTTGGTATTTATTATTATTATGAAATAAAAAAAAGATTGATTACATTAAAATATAATAATAATAGTTCTTATGTTATTCAGTGTACATGTACTTATTTATGGCTGCATACCAAAGGCAATCACTGGAAGAGCTTAAAGGATGACGTGGTGCTGGGCGGTAAAGAGTTTGACTTCCAAACCAGTGGTCCCATGTTCCAATCCTGGTAAAGAATGGATTTTTAATTTTGGGATCGTTGGGTGACTTTTGAGTCCACCTAGCTGTAATGGATATGTGACATTAGTTGGGGAAAATTATAAGTGGTTGGTCGTTGTGCTGGCCACATGACACCCTCTTTAACTGTGTGCCACAGAAACATGAGGTTTACATCATCCCCCCCCCCCCCCCATAGATCACAAGGTCCTAAAGGGAAACTTTACTTATTTTAAAGGAGGACATAGGTGCCCTCTGGAAGCTCTATTATTAAGATCGAATCAGGTGCCAGGTTACCCTTACTGGCATAGAACATGGAGGAAATTGGAACGCTGCAGATGGAGTCTCAAAGAAAAGTTAAATATACCCCTTGTGGACAATGACTTGTCTGCATATTTTCCCGCGTATATATCTGAGTGTGAGAGAGATTTAACTTAGTAAGGTAACTTTGGCCAACAGTTGACGTGTGGCAAACACAATGACTAAGCATCTTTACTTTCCCCAACTAATGACAGAATTGGGTGGAAAAAAATGGAAAACACCAAACTATGGGAGATGCGTGGACAGAGAAATATAGAGGTGCAGATCTTAGGGAGAAAGTTGAGATGGATTGGTCACACCCTTAGAAAAGATACCAACAACAGAGCTAGACAGGCCTTAGATTGGAACTCCTGCAACACAAGACGTAGAGGAAGACCAAATAGAACGTGGCGACGCAGTGTACTTGAGGAAGCCGAGAGGACAGAAGAGCTGGGAAGCCATTAAACAATTAGCAAGAGACCGTGGAGAATGGCATTTTTTTTTACTCAGGCCATATGTTCCAAAGATAAAATCCTTCATCTTTCATTGTAATTTCTATTCGAGAGTATCTCATCCTGGAAGTCAAGCAGTTTACCACTCGGCCACCATGCACTGGGGATAGTTTTAGTCACAGAATAAGAATCTAAAGTGAAATTAGTTCTTAAAGTTTAAAGAGATTTCATTTCAAGACTAATCAAGTCAAGAACTAACAAGGTTACAAAGACAGTTTGTGTGGAAACACTGTCACTGCTTATTAAGTGACATTTGATTATGCATGTAAAAGTGTCTACTGTGCAGTAATTAAAGATGCTTTCCTTCCCTTGAACTGTTGTACTACTTGTTGTCGTGTATGTCTACTCTAATTAGTACAGCACAACAAATATTAAAATTAATCAATTAAATCCTTGATCAGCAGACAGAATATTTATTTGACCATAAAATGAAATACACAATATACTGGCATGTCCAGCCATCAGTAAACACAAGTTTCATCTCACAAAATCCATTGTACAAATTAATGAAATATAGCAAGTAATTAACTGGTAATACTTATTAAATCCATTGCATTAAACATCCTTACTTTTCAAGAACATTGTGACTAGGCCTAGTGATTTTTAACCATGTGGTCAACTCTCAGAACGAGACTTCTTGCCCATAATTCCTAACTCTGCATGTGAAACATCCTAAATACAATAAATAGGTGTACCACGTGATTCCCGACTAGTTCATGTCACATGCTATCAAACAATGATGTGGCAAAGACAATCTCAAAATCAGCCTTCGAAGTGGTCCACCCAGGCAGTTAAAAAGGCAGGTTTCAATATTTTCAGAAAGAACATCAGAATGAAATTCTATCTATTGGCAGAGAAAAACGGAGAAAGAAAGTTGACAGATCCTGTGTGGTGCCCAAACGGTCAAGCAGACCAAGGAATAGGTGAAAGTGAAGGTGAAGTTTGATGTGAACCGGACCTAACTGATGTCATATAATGACTATCTAATTGTTCTAATTGTTTTGTAATGAATCAATCTTTTTTTTTTCACTTTTTGTATAGTGTGTGTATGCATTTAGCTTATGCGATAATATCAAAAAAAATACGTATTAATTGTTGTTTTAAATTATATTCCACTTACATGCATATAAAAAAATTTTTTTGCTTAAAAAAAATAATATTTTTTTTTTGTAAATGTAGTAGTTAGTATGACAAACTTACATTATTTAGCATTATATTTGTAAAAAAAATTATTTTTTTGACAAAGCATCTAAAACAGTTTGCATAAATGTTTTAAAATATGGTAAATAGTCATCTTCCTTACTAAATAACCTCCTGTGTTTGTTACTATTAATAGTAAAAATTTGTAAAAATGGTGTATTTTTATGAAAAAACTATTGTGCATAGTTTATTTTAAAAAATTAAGTTTTCGCTTTCAAAAAAGAAAAGTAAAGTAGCCATTGCATCACAACTTTAAAAGGAATAAAATATCATGATGTCGGATTTTTAAAATATCTTTTCTATTTCACGAAATCTAAAATCTTTTCTATTTTCACGAAATCTAAACGGGACGGATTGACGGACAGACAGACCACACAAGACTAATAGCGTCCATTCCCATTTCGGGAGCTGCTAAAAAGTGCAAAACTGACTTGCTCTTCAGTCAGTGTTGTTTTTAGACTGACATACAGAGGTGGCCTTATTAGTGTGCGGGGCCCTTGAGCAAATGCCAAATGCGGGACCCTGAGCTGTTGTGATTACAAGGACTCTTTTTCTTATATAAAGACAACACAACAGAAACATACACATAAATAGAACAGACACAGGACAAAGCGTTCCTTGAGCGACCACACACAAGCATCTTGATTCTTTGAGGCTAACATCAAGTGTGCAGACAAGGATGACGGGGAAAAAAATGCCTTCAGGTCGTTTTCAATCCGATATCCGATGTACTGGTCGTGAGCCTTGGCGTTTTTTCATTCGTCGAAGAAGTTCTTGCAGGGTTGGGTCGATTCTGTCAAGCATCTAAACTCCATCTTACTATAAGTGGCTGTTCAACAGCACATCTGCAGTCACAATAAAGACATAATTAAAAAAAAAAAAAAAACCATGCTGAGGAACACTTCAGGAATGGCATCTTGAGGAAGGCGAGAGAGTTGGCAGACAAACTTGGTATTGAGTTGGTGCTGCCGAAAATTCGCAGTCGACAGACACACCGAGCAAAAACCACAAGTTTTGATTTTGGGATTATTACAGAGCGCGGCTTTACATTCCGTATCTTGTTTTGTTTTTTGTTTTTTATTTCATGAAACAAGTGTTTACAGTGAACTTAATATCGTATAGGAATGAGGGGGGCGGGGCGAGGGTGCACCATCTGCAGTTCTTTTCTTTAATAATTTTCTGGAGTAAAAAGAAAAAAAAACGACGTTTAGACATAGGTGGCAACTTGGACCCCCCCTACAAAAAATCCTGCGGGCGCCCATGGCGTGGCCTGAGGGGGGGGCGGTTGCCCCACTTGCCACTCATTAAGACACACATTAAGTGATTGTTGTTGTCGTTTTCAGTTTCAAAGTACATAATGATATTGGCATACTGCAAACCAATCACCACTTTAAAAAAATGCTGAGCTGAGCGCAGGCTGGTGGGAAAATGTGCCACTTATGCTGTCGCTTTAATCTTCAGTTATGAAGTAGAGCCTTATAGATGATTAACTCTTACTCTCCGTAATTTTTAACCACATTCTGGTGGAATCAACGCTGGTTTCGTCAGTTAGGAGAGAAAGAGTTAATTACTAAGCAAGTAGTATTTCTTTTTGAAGCAGTACTAAATCTTGACCCACAAATGCATGCTAATTATATCCATTCGTTTGTTGTAGTCTAATTTATCATCTACCTTTTGTGTGTGTTTTCGATTTCAAGTTACTTAATAATCTTCAGTTACGTCATTGGTATTGAGGCCGTGGCTCAAAGTTTTTAAGCTAATAACATTTATTTTGTCTCCCTTTAACGTAGGCCTACTCCAGAAAAATGTATTCTATGTCGATGGGTAGGTTTTAGAGAGTATTGTCCCTTCATTTTAACTAATCTTCTTTGCTAGATTCTAAACCTGATGATCATTTTAGTCTTAAGTCATTGTTTGGCCCAAGTTAAAACAATGATATATTATTTCTTTCAAATTTCGCCATTTAGTTTAATGTTCTGTAATACTGATAGGCTACTTCAGTGCCTCTTATCTTATCCTACATAATTATAATATAATACAGAGATTACTTTTAAAAAAAGATGATTACGTCCTACGCGTCATGCATTTAGTCATGCATATTAACCAATGACTTAAAGTCTGCCAAGTCACTGGTTTTCCTGGCTGGCTCGGGCAACACATTTCATGCTCTTATAGCACTAAAGATAATAATTAGGATAAGATTATTAGCTTATGACAATTCAGTTGTCTTATAATTCGTGGAGAGTTTACACAGTTGACCGATAAGCGACACATTGACCTGACTCACCTGGTCGTTCACACAGATATCCCTACCCGCGTCGCCACTACATGTATATGTTGTATGTTGGCTGGGGGGGGGGGGTCAACGTTAGGTTAGACTGTGTAACGTTGAAGAGTGCTGTATTACTATTACACATTGGACTGGTCACTTTCCGATAAGTCGCGAATGCGTAGACTGCTGGGTTCGTGCTTCCTGGAGTCACACTTGACACGTGACAGACACAGACATTTACAGATTGACTTCAAGTTCTCTTTGGCAGACAAAATATAATATTTATTTAAAGACGATAATAACAATACTGCACCTTGTTGGCAGTTACATCAAGACTTCCTATGTGAAACATAATTACATCCGCATAACAGCGGTATTGAATGTCCAAGATGATTAGTTACAGAATAAACCACATGTAACGTTGAAGCTACAATATAAAACACTGAACCCCCCCCCACACACACACACACGATGGATAATTAACGTAGTTTAATTTGTTGATTTCAATTAGTCCTGGTAAAGATCCTACGCAAACGCTTTAAAGACCAGCTTAGACAATAATACTTCAATAATACATATCTAACTCTCAGTGTAGAGAAAAACAAATAGGAATATACGTAGCTACTACTTAACTTAACTCAGAGTTGATACATAATTAGACATAAAATACATCTATTAGACATTAATGGATAGTAGCACCAAGGACCAAGTTTTAAAGAGAGAAAGTAGTGAATTAAAATGCTACGAAAATAAGGGAATGCGCCGACCGAGGCTCGAACCTGTGACTCTGGATTCGACACCACCGCCTAGCGATAACGCACCAAGTGAACTTAACCTCTAGACCATCGGAATGTCTAAAAAAAAAAAACATTCTTCTGATGCAGAGTCATTTCGCCTGTGTGCAAATTACTACCCCAGTGGTCAAAGGTCACAAGCCCTAGCTAGCACCTCCCCCACCTCGCAGCATCCGTTCACTAACAACTTTAATAGAACCGACACAGACAGCCGTTAGGCATGTATTAGATAAACAATGGCTCTATCTCTCATAATGACAAGTGGACAACATAAACACATTACATATAGAAGCTTCAGTGGGCATGAGCTCAGAGTTACAACTCTAAGTCGTTACTACTAAAATCATATTTGACTGCCTCGTACAGAGGATAACAGTTGACTCTCTCTCTTTGGCTGCCTGAACTGACTGAACTCAAAGTCAATTGTATGCATTCTACTTCCTGTTTTCTACATCAGGAATTCACGAGACTTTTCAACGCCTTCACCTGAGGTGAACATTAAATCAGGCAAAGTCAACTGAGACTGTGACAAGGGGAGACCTAAACTCCATACAAAACAAAAAGGAAGCTACAATATAAAACACTGACCCACACACACACGATTGATAATTAACGTAATTAACTAAATTTGTTGGTTTCAAGTAGTCCCGGTTAAGATCCTACGCAAACGTTTTAAAGACCAGCTTAGACGCCAACTTGCTTTAACATAGAAGAGAGTACCTAGCTGCAGGCGGCTTCGGAACAAGACAAGACACTTAAAAAGGCCGTGGGAAACACATCTGAGACCAAAGGAAAATCCACTGCTGAGGACAGATATAGACGCAAAAAGAGAATCTAAATATGCCACCGGCGTAAAATGCTTCTGTCTGCGATGTCTGTAGCAAAATATGTAGGTTACAGATGGGGCTGGAAAAAAAACAACCTACTATAGAGCTACCAAAAATTGTTCGTCTACAGTGTTGCTTAATAAAAATAGTGGTTAACGTATTCATAAAACAATGTTTTAAGAAAGTCGAAATGAAGTCTCAAAATGTGTTGGCCATTTCTTTTACTTTTTACCTATCCCTAAGTCTGTTGGACCGTTGGGTCACCATGCAAGATTCGTCGACCGTCTTTCTCCATTCCTCTTTGTCTTTTGCCTTAGAACCTCTTTCAATGGCAGGCCCGTTCATTCTTATATATTGTCCTCCCATCGCTTTTTCTGTCTGCCTCTTCTTTTTCCTGGTACTGTTCCCTTAAGGAAGGTCTTTGCCATTCCTAGTTCATATTAAATAATATAAAAAGCTTTATTACAATTAGTCTAATTAGCTTTACTTAGTCCTCTTTGTGTTCCAGACTTTTCCTTGCAAAAGTGAAACCGTGAGTGAAATTCTCATGAATTTTTATTTTGAACGGAAGCGAAATGCGATTTTGGTTGAAATTGAAACCACAGATCATGTTTTGAAATAGTCTCAGATTATAGTCTTTTAGTGTGTTGAACAAAATTAGCCATTCACATTAGGTTTTAAATCGAGAGTCAAGTATGGAAAGCTGCTATCTTGTTTTTGTCGACCTATTTGTCATGCTTAGATTAAGTTCTACAAAGGTAAGTACATGAATGGTCTGAAAAGTTATCGACTCAACAATAAAATACCTATAGTAAAACCAGAAAGCCTTCAGGATAGAAGACTCAAAAGTAAAGTAGCAATTATACATAAAACACTGAACCATAATCTTCAAATACAAAAACAAAATCTAATAAAAGACTCAGAACGACACAAAGATAAAGGCACATTCCTTGTTCCATATGCTAGGACAAATTTGTACAAATGCTCCTTCTTCCCTAGTGATATTAGAGCATGGAATGGGTTGCCTGCGCCAGCCAGGAAAACCAGTGACTTGGCAGAATTTAGGTCATTGGTGTTGTAAACTCCTAGCTTGGCTTAGACATGGCGCAAAACCGTATTTCTTTCAATAATTTAAAGAATCGCCAGAGATGAATTAACAACAGAATAGAACTTTAATAAAAGTTATCAGAATAACTGTAGTTGTAAACAACGCATCAAATGTTAACTAGTAAATATATACATAATTATGAACATTGACTTCTATATTACTTAAACTATACGACTAAGCTCCAAAACTCAGGCCTCCGACAACAATAATATACTTCAAGCGCTGTCACTCTGTCCCAACCAATGCACCAATCAAATAATAATACATAAACATAGAATTCTTTAATCTTACACCCAAGATCAAGTGTTGTTTACAATACTATATACAAACACAATCACCACAATTGGTTAATATGCATGACCAAATGCATGACGCAAAGGAAGTAATCATCTTCTTTTTTGAAGTAACGTCTGTATTATATAAGATAAGATATGACAGCGCATCATGGCGTCGCGCTGTGAAAACTGGATAACAGGTTGCTGAGGAAAAAAGAACAACACTGGCAGAAGAAAAACGCCAGACAAGAAAAGCAAGGCAAACGACACTAGCTCCAGCTGGAATAACCTGCCCAGTGTGCGGCCGAACATTCCGGGCTCACATATGTCTCACCAGCCACATGAGGAGGCATAAAACCCCAGTGCAAAGCCCTCAGCCCCCCTGGATGACAAAGTGGTCTTCATCGAACCACGATGGACGAACTATATATATATATATATATATATATATATATATATATATATATATATATATATATATATATATATATATATATATATATATATATATATATATATATATATATATATATATGCGCGCTGGACTCTCGTTTAATCGCTTCGATCGTCCAGTGCTCATACATTGACCCGCTGCCATCTCCCGACGTTCTGCGAGAGGTTGGTTTTGGGAACTAGGATCTAAGAATATCTTCAACTTTGAAGGAACATCCGAAACATGTACAACAAACATACCCTGCTAGATGTAATCTAGTT
>JAZGLO010002904.1:0-31074 GCA_036873155.1 Biomphalaria sudanica
AACTCCTAGATACCCCCCCCCCCACTAGTCCACAAATGAGATTGGACCAAAAGCGCTCTGAGAATGCTATAAGCATGAAAGTAGCGCTATAGAAAATCTATAATATATATCTTGCATGAGTCTCAGTTCAATGAAACTTACACTGTTCTAAACCAGTGGTTCCCACAGTTTTTTTCGTTCTTCACGGAACACTTCGCACATTTTGAGTATTTAGCGGAACATTTTGGTTATTTTTGTTAGAGAGGTTAATTCATGTGGTGGTCTACTAGTTCAGTATTCCAGTAGATTGTAGTTCACCTCTTCAGGCCTCCATGAACACTAGGGTTCCGCGGAACACTGTTTGGGAAACACTGGTCTAAACATTTAGTTTTACTAAGCGAATACACCATAGCCTTAAATGCAATCAGATAGAATATTGACAGAGACACAGTTATTTGTAAGCAAGAAATGCACTTCAAGAAATATTTTCATGGCCTCACAAAAGGTAATATAGTAACATTATGATTTAACAATAAGTACATTGTCTCTAGTTTTTTTCGATCAAGGGAAAAAAATATTTTCATTGTTGTATTTTGCATTGCGCTTTTAGGGTGCCCTTAGGTTCACTCAGCTCTAATGGGTACCTGATAAAGTTGGGGGGAACTAAAGCGGTTGGTCGTTGTGCTGGCCACATGACACCCTCGTTAACTGTCGACAACAGAAACAGATGGCATTTACATCATCTGCCCTTTAGATCGCAAGGTCATAAAGAGTGTACTTTTTATTTTGCGTTGTATTATAATTATGGACACATATCCTTAAATAGCTAGCTTTAAAAAAAAAAAGCTTATATCAACTCACTCTGTATGGCTGTTTATCTGGCTCTCTGGTAAAAAGTGTTTACACACATTTCTCCCACACCCATTCTCGGATCAAATTGAAACTTTGCACAATAATTCATTGACATAGACAAGGCATGAACTAATAAAATAAAAAGTGACCAATGGGCCTCATTCACCAATCGTAAGCAAACAATATTCAGCCACGTGATTCTCTATCTCCTCTATACAAAAAAAATCTAATTTTTAATCCACAATGGCTTCCACGTGACAGTTTTTTTTTCGTCGTTTTATAAATATTATCACGTGACTAGATATTGTTTGTTTACGATTGGTGAATGAGGTCCATTAGTCGATTAATTACTGGTAGTTAATTATTTTATTTGATAGCAACAAGGGATACTAATCCTTCAGTATTCACAAATATGGCTACATTTGTTGGGTTTAGCCCCCCTAATTGTTAACGCTATTTCTCCTTCACGTCTTCTCCCATCAAGTTGATACTTTAAACAATTATTTATTGTACCTAACAAAACATGAGTCAATAAATAAAAAAAAAAACAATTAGTCAATTAATTCTTGGTAATAAATCATTTTGTTTGAATTCGAATACGGTAAATAGCTTGTATATTATTATTATTATTATGGCTCGAGATGACCGGAGCCATGTTTGTTCTTGTTCTTAGCCTTTCCGCTTTTCCGTGAGGCAGCTTCCACAGAGGTGCCACTCTGAGGCGACGGAAGCATTTCCTCCGGCATCTTCAATCTAACTGTTAGGACAATTACATAGTATTTTTCTTTTAAAGTTATTTTAATGGTTAAGTGCTTGTCTTCCGAAACTTGGGGTCCTGGGTTCAAATCTAGGTGAAGACTGGAATTTTGAATTTCGGAATTCTCTTAAGGCGCCCCTGAGTCCACCCAACTCTAATGGGTACCTGACTTAAGTTGGGGAAAGTAAAGGCGATTGGGCGTTTACCATTGGCCAAAGAAAACAGAACCTTAAGTTCATCTTCCATATAGATCTCAAGGTCTGAAAGGAGAATTTTACTCTTTCCCTTTTTTGTATGGCGCAACTTTCAAGCTTTTAGCATGCTCAGAGCGCTCTGGCACAATCTCATTAGCGGACCAGTAGTGGGAAGGTTTTCCGTGTCGGGTGTCAATTGTTTTGCCAGAAAGCACCTAAAAAGGCTACAAAATTACAAATAATAACAATATACACATTCATAACATACTGCTACTTGAACCTCGAGCTCCCCCCTTGATAAGTAGCCAAGCTCAAGTCTCTCCCACATCTCTTCAAGACATGTCTAAGAATTTACCTTGTTGACACTTAGTAGAGAAATAGCCATTCACGCAACCATGTTTACAGTCTCCATTGTGGTGCCAACATTCTTCACGGACGCAGTTTTTGGAACACTTCTGGGAACAATTGACCCCATGCGTGTACGTTGGACAAACTGTTAAAGCACGGAATACAAATGTTTTATGTTATATACAGTTGTAAGAAAAGAGCAACTTAATTAAATATTCACACTTTCCCAAACCTATATTTGTCTATTAAATTTTTAAAATAAATATGTCTTTGATTATATAATGGACACCTCATGCGCTAGCACTCATGAACGATATAGTGTTTGTTGTAAAAGTTGGTTAGTATACATTAAAAAACATTTCTGTGCAAACGCTAACTTTATTCTTCTAAATGGTCCATCTATAGGCCTACAACTGCCTTCAATATACCCCTTTTCTGTATATTAGGGCATTTTAATAAAAAAGAATCAACAATGAAGGTGACTGGGTTACTGTTGTTAACTGTCATCGACTTGTAGTGCTATGCTGCTGGTAGACAACTAAGCCGCTGTAGGCGTATTATATCTTAACTTGTAAGACTTTAAATAACTTCTTTTCGAACTAGACTAAATATTACATTTATTATCATATAGACAAAATCAACTTGATATGAAATAAATTAAATGTAGTTGACCTTAGTAAGAATATTAATTAGTAATTTAAACAGAATCTAACCCACTACAAAAACACATCTTTTCAGTCTTACGCCACGAAGTCGTCTCCCCTAACTAACCTATTCTGCTTTATTCGCAACCGATCGCTAACATCTTCACAGTCACCATAGACAATTACAAAGTAGTTTTTTCTTAAAGCTGTAGCTCTTTTTTTTTTTTTGAGTGGTTAGGCGCTTGTCTTTTGAACTTGGGGTCCTGGGTTCGAATCTTGGTGAAGACTGGAATTTTGAATTTCGGAATTCTTTTAAGGCGCCCCTGAGTCCACCCAACTCTAATGGGTACCTGACTTAAGTTGGGGAAAGTAAAGGCGGTAAGTCGTTGTGCTGGTCACATCATTGTGCTGGTCACATCATTGTGCTGGTCACATCATTGTGCTGGTCACATCATTGTGCTGGTCACATCATTGTGCTGGTCACATCATTGTGCTGGTCACATCATTGTGCTGATCATTAAACGTTCGCCCAAGAAATAGGGGACCTTAAGACCCTGTAGATCTCAAGGTCTGTATTGCGCAACTTTCAGGCTTTTGACACGTATTTTTCTCCCACTTCCCATTCTCGGATCAAGTTTTAATTTTTGCAGAATTATTCATAGTCGATAACAACACACGAATCAATCCAAAAATTAACCAATTAATTAATCATTTAGTACTAATTAATTAATTTTGTTTTATATAACAGAAAGAGAGAAAAACCCGTAATTTTCAGATAAATTGCAGTACTTAGCGGTTTCTTCCCTTAGATAAGCTTTGTTTAAAAAAAAAAATTCTATTGCTTGCTTTTAATCTCTAAACACATAATACATAAAACATATGACATACATGTTTGTCACGTTAATATTTCATTTTGTGTCTTGATAATGACAAACTCATTTGAAGTACCTTGTTCACATGTAGTGCCTTTGTAACCAGAGTTACATAAAACGCAGGTGCCATTGTTATCACAGTTGTCTTTGCAGTTGGCTGGACATGTGCATTGACCTTTAGTACAAACTGTCAATATACAACAGAAAATACATGTAAGTATATAGACATAAAAAAATGCTGAGGCGCGGTGGCTGAATGGTAAAGCGCTTGGCTTCCGAACCGGGGACCAAGGTTCGAATCCTGGTGAAGACTGGGATTTTTAATTTCGGTATCTTCAGGCGCCTCTGAGTCAACCAGGCTCTAATGGGTACCTGACAATAGTTGGGGAAAAGTAAAGGCGGTTGGTCGTTGTGCTGGCCACATGACACCTGTGTTAAACGTAGGCCAAAGAAACAGATGACCTTTACATCATCTGCTCTATAGACCACAAGATCTGAAAGGGAAAACTTTTAACTTTAAAAAATGCTAATCATCAAAGACCATGGTTCATTAATACAAATATGACCTCATGCAGACCCAGTATATATATAAATCATTGCAGGCACCCATGTTGTCGATCAAACTATGAACTAAATAAAAGATTTATTTTAGGAAAGTTTATTGATGTTTTTTCCTTAAAATTAGAATCCTAAACAGAACACTATTTGTTTCCAATAGCGATAGCGATAAATTAATAATCTATATTATTTACCCCAATCAAATGTTCAGCTCTGAAAAATCCTTAACGATACGGTCTATGAACTTTATAGAGAAGACAGAGGCGCGAGGAGAATCCTGCGCACAAGGGCAGAAAGACCTGATGGCCAAGACGGACATTTATATTCAATGTGGTCGTCTGACATCTTTTATCACTGTAATAAACATCTTTCATCTTTACCTTGAACCCTTATTGAGTTGCCTCCAAGAGATTCGCTACAGTACATTTCACTAAGCATTTGTTTGACTTTTGAACGTAATTATCATTGTTTGAAAATGTATTTCACCCACAAAGTCTAATGTCCTTTTAAACTAATCAAATTCGTAATAGTTATTATATCAATGTGTATAGCATGGCCTTTCGAGTGACTTCCAGCTGCACGTGCTGAGACCGCACGCAACAAAAACAAAAAATCCGCTGCCGAGGACAAACGTAGACTGCAAAAAAAAAATCTCAATCGAGCACCGACGGACAATGGCTAGGCTTGCCCTGGATGTGGCAAAATATGTAGGTCACAGCTGGGGCTGCGTAACCACGTGAAATACTGCATTCCTCAATATTCTTTGGACTCGAGGACAAGCCTTATTATTATTATTATAAAAGAGCGAGTATTCATTTTCTGGCGAAGCCAGGGTCGAGTTTCGTTAAAGGGAAACAAAATTCATCGTAGTCCCTTTATCAGTTTCCACTGAGGAATTTTCTGGTGATGTGGCAGGTCTGCAGCAGTAACGCCCTCTGACAGGCAACGAGAATGTTTCTAGGAATGCCAAGGGCCTTGAAGGTATCTGTGAGGTCAGTTGTTATTATTCCCTCGGTTGATATAACAATGGGGTATATTGTTATTTTAGATAATTTCCATACACGCTTAATCTCCAAGCCAAGGTTCCCATATTTTCGTTGTTTTTCCAGCTCAGTTTTTTTTTAACTTATGAGATAGTGGTACGGCGATGTCAATAATGGTAGCGGCCTTTTCTTTTTATCGATGAGCAGCAGATCAGGGCGATTAAAATCTACCGTTTTGTCAGTCAAAATAGGCCTATCCCAGTACAGTAGAGGATCCGTAGACTTGAGAACCTCTTGTGGTGGGTATTTATAATATGGAGGAGTATCCTTACCGATCAAATTGTGTGTCAAAGCCAAGTGCTGGTGTATTAGCTTTGCAACTTGGTTATGGCGACCTAGGTAGGCAGATTCCGTTAGGGCTGAACATCCCGCCATTATGTGTTCAATTGACTCATCCACATTTCCACATTTTCGGCATTTGTCAACAATATTGAGTTTAAGGATATGTTTCTCGTAATTTTTTGTTCTAATTACTCTGTCCTGTATTGCTGTGACAAAACCTTCAGTTTCAGGGTAAAGATGACCTGCTTTAAGCCATGCTAAGGAAGCAGCCTTGTCATGTAATAAAGCCGGGAATTTTCCGTGGAGTGTTTTTTCTTCCCATTGGCGAATCTCATGCCCGACGTCGTCCAAACCGACATTGACATTAACATTGTTTAGGTTCAGAGGGGTTGCATCATAGTCATATTTGCGTATGAAGGAAACTAGTTCATTGCTGCAGGCGTGCAGTTTTGATCGTATTTTGGAAACTTGCGTCTTACACAGTTTGAAGATATTCTGCAATCCACGACCTCCATCCTTCCGGGGCAGGTATATCCTTATGGTGGAGGACTTGGGGTGTAAACATCGGAATTTGGTTAATAGTTTCCTCGTGAGTCTGTCAATGTCATGTAGGTCGGTATCTGTCCATTTGATGACACCGAACGTGTAGAGGAGCACTGGGACGGACAAGCTATTTATTGCCGTGATGAGATTACTGCCAGACAGTTTTGTGTTGAGAATTTCATTTACTCTCTGCTTGTATTTGCCAAGAAAGTCCTCTTTTAATTTGTTATGGTTTATCGTGGCATTCTGGTTTATTCCAAGATATTTATAAAGGGAGGCAGAGTTCACTTCTTCGATGCCTTCAAATGCAATGTTGGTGTTGGCTGCCTTGCCCTTTATTATGCTTATGATGCCACACTTATCCAAGCCAAAAGACATGCAGATATCGTCAATGAAGCGTTTTACTGTTTTAATTAAGGTGTGTAACTTTTGCTCGTTCTCTGCATATAGCTTTAAATCATCCATGTATAACAGGTGAGACACAGACTTTGTACATTTAGTGTCAACCCTAAAACCGTTTGTAGTGCCATGAAGTAATTTAGATAGTGGGTTAATAGCTAGGCAGAACCAGAGCGGAGATAGAGAGTCTCCCTGGTATATACCAATTCTTATGTGCACAGAACCTAGTCTATCATGATTAAGGTGTAGACTTATCTTCCAATTATACATACAGACTTTCAGTAGTTCTTTTATTCTTGGGTTGATTCTATGAATTTCAAGGGTTTTCAACAGCCAATCATGCGGAACTAAATCGAATGCTTTTTTGTAGTCGATGTAACACATGTGTAGATTTCAGTTTCTTCTATAAGCTTGATGCAATATAATACCATTTCTAGTTAGCTGTACTTTACAGCCCATCGACTCTTCAATGCAATATAATACCATCTCTAGTTAGCTGTACTTTACAGTCCATCGACTCTTCAATGCAATATAATACCATCTCTAGTTAGCTGTACTTTACAGTCCATCGACTCTTCAATGCAATATAATACCATCTATAGTAAGCTGTACTTTACAGTCCATCGACTCTTCAATGCAATATAATACCATCTCTAGTTAGCTGTACTTTACAGTCCATCGACTCTTCAATGCAATATAATACCATCTATAGTTAGCTGTAATTTACAGTCCATCGACTCTTCAATGCAATACAATACCATCTCTAGTTAGCTGTACTTTACAGTCCATCGACTCTTCAATGCAATATAATACCATCTCTAGTTAGCTGTACTTTACAGTCCATCGACTCTTCAATGCAATATAATACAATCTCTAGTTAGCTGTACTTTACAGTCCATCGACTCTTCAATGCAATATAATACCATCTATAGTTAGCTGTACTTTACAGCCCATTGACTCTTCAATGCAATATAATACCATCTCTAGTTAGCTGTACTTTACAGCCCATCGACTCTTCAATGCAATATAATACCATCTATAGTAAGCTGTACTTTACAGCCCATCGACTCTTCAATGCAATATAATACCATCTATAGTAAGCTGTACTTTACAGCCCATCGACTCTTCAATGCAATACAATACCATCTCTAGTTAGCTGTACTTTACAGCCCATCGACTCTTCAATGCAATATAATACCATCTATAGTAAGCTGTACTTTACAGCCCATCGACTCTTCAATGCAATATAATACCATCTATAGTTAGCTGTACTTTACAGCCCATCGACTCTTCAATGCAATATAATACCATCTCTAGTTAGCTGTACTTTACAGCCCATCGACTCTTCAATGCAATATAATACCATCTCTAGTTAGCTGTACTTTACAGCCCATCGACTCTTCAATGCAATATAATACCATCTCTAGTTAGCTGTACTTTACAGCCCATCGACTCTTCAATGCAATACAATACCATCTCTAGTTAGCTGTACTTTACAGCCCATCGACTCTTCAATGCAATATAATACCATCTATAGTTAGCTGTACTTTACAGCCCATCGACTCTTCAATGCAATATAATACCATCTCTAGTTAGCTGTAATTTACAGCCCATCGACTGTTCAATGCAATATAATACCATCTATAGTTAGCTGTACTTTACAGCCCATCGACTCTTCAATGCAATATAATACCATCTCTAGTTAGCTGTACTTTACAGCCCATCGACTCTTCAATGCAATATAATACCATCTCTAGTTAGCTGTACTTTACAGCCCATCGACTCTTCAATGCAATATAATACCATCTCTAGTTAGCTGTACTTTACAGCCCATCGACTCTTCAATGCAATACACTACCATCTCTAGTTAGCTGTACTTTACAGCCCATCGACTCTTCAATGCAATATAATACCATCTCTAGTTAGCTGTACTTTACAGCCCATCGACTCTTCAATGCAATATAATACCATCTATAGTAAGCTGTACTTTACAGCCCATCGACTCTTCAATGCAATATAATACCATCTATAGTAAGCTGTACTTTACAGCCCATCGACTCTTCAATGCAATACAATACCATCTCTAGTTAGCTGTACTTTACAGCCCATCGACTCTTCAATGCAATATAATACCATCTATAGTAAGCTGTACTTTACAGCCCATCGACTCTTCAATGCAATATAATACCATCTATAGTTAGCTGTACTTTACAGCCCATCGACTCTTCAATGCAATATAATACCATCTCTAGTTAGCTGTACTTTACAGCCCATCGACTCTTCAATGCAATATAATACCATCTCTAGTTAGCTGTACTTTACAGCCCATCGACTCTTCAATGCAATATAATACCATCTCTAGTTAGCTGTACTTTACAGCCCATCGACTCTTCAATGCAATACAATACCATCTCTAGTTAGCTGTACTTTACAGCCCATCGACTCTTCAATGCAATATAATACCATCTATAGTTAGCTGTACTTTACAGCCCATCGACTCTTCAATGCAATATAATACCATCTCTAGTTAGCTGTAATTTACAGCCCATCGACTGTTCAATGCAATATAATACCATCTATAGTTAGCTGTACTTTACAGCCCATCGACTCTTCAATGCAATATAATACCATCTCTAGTTAGCTGTACTTTACAGCCCATCGACTCTTCAATGCAATATAATACCATCTCTAGTTAGCTGTACTTTACAGCCCATCGACTCTTCAATGCAATATAATACCATCTCTAGTTAGCTGTACTTTACAGCCCATCGACTCTTCAATGCAATACACTACCATCTCTAGTTAGCTGTACTTTACAGCCCATCGACTCTTCAATGCAATATAATACCATCTATAGTTAGCTGTACTTTACAGCCCATCGACTCTTCAATGCAATATAATACCATCTCTAGTTAGCTGTAATTTACAGCCCATCGACTGTTCAATGCAATATAATACCATCTATAGTTAACTGTACTTTACAGCCCATCGACTCTTCAATGCAATATAATACCCTCTCTAGTTAGCTGTAATTTACAGCCCATCGACTTTTCAATGCAATATAATACCATCTCTAGTTAGCTGTACTTTACAGCCCATCGACTCTTCAATGCAACCTTGTTGTTCCTCTGCTAGTAGCTTATGGGCAGAGCACAATGTATACATTTTACTTTTTAAAAGTGAAGTTAATAGTTTATACACCACTGACAGACCAGTGATAGGGCGATAGTTTGATGGTTGTTAAGGCCTCCGCGCGGTGTTGATTCTTGGAAATATATCTAGTGTAGATCTACGTCTGACTGGAAGTAACACTGAACTCAAACTACTTCAGTAACACCGATGAAAGCCCGAAACAATCAAATATGTAGTCGACGCTGATGTTGTTCTACAAATATATTTAATCATCAAGAAGGGAATCGTCCGATGTCAGCTATGTCCGTAAATCCGTATATCTATTGTACTGCTCTATACGAAGCGTCTTCTTTGTAGCGTCACTTAGAGCGTTCTTGTTTTTTAAACCAACTTTACGTCATCGTCGTTAAGTAAAACTTTACCCTATTCCCGAAACAAATAACTGAATCCTAATCATGTCATAACAACTCCTCCCCCTCCCGCTAAAAAAAATTGCCTGTCAATTATTATTATTATTATTATTATTATTATTATTATTATATCAATATATTAAATAGCAAGTGTAGTAGACAACATTGATACGAAATTGTATAAAGTCAACAAACCTTCCAAAAAAGTAATTGCCAGTATCAGTACCAGAGACAATCTGATATTGGCCATGGCTCAACAATATATCTGTCATTAATTGTAGACAAATCCAGAATTTAAAAAAAAAAAGAACTTGAGTGGTTTCAGTCAACTGTTTAAAGCCTGCTATAGCAACACTAAAAGTAATTGAAGTAAAGACTCTCAAAATTGGATTTACGGAAAGAGTCTAAGCACTTCTTTGGTACTGATATAGAGGCATTTGGTTCTATTATATCACACCTCTCACTTTGTCTAATTAAATAAAGAAACTGCGTTAAAAAATCAATGTGTTCATTTCGTCAAGAAAGAAGACAACCAAAGAGTACGAGTTCAGTTCTCATCCTCCTCTCAGACTTACTTTAAGAAGCGGACGCCTGTGTAGTGGAGATGTTGTCTATGGCTAATTTTTATGTGTGTGTGACACGCTAATGTGTGTGTGTGTGGGGGGGGGGAGATGGGATTTAATTGCAAGTATTTTCAAACAGTAAGTGTCTTAAAACGAGGTCGATAATTACAATTCACTTGAGGATTCAGGAGTTATCCATGCTTAAAATTGTTTTCAGAAATGTGGTCCTTTAGTGCATTTCATGAAGACGGTATGAAATGCATCAAAGATCTAGCTTACTTAATAATTGTGTTAAAAATAACTTGGATAACTTGGTCGTGTGGCATGTGTGCTTCGATCTGCCGCCACGATGGTCCCTAGCTAGAGCTTTGCCCTCTGCCACCAGGGCCGGGCTTAGGTACGTCGAGGCCCTAGGCGAAGTCAATAGGGTGGCCCCGAGTGAATTAGAAAAAACAAAAAGGTTAAGACCGAAAACTACGCAATGAGGTAAAAACAAAAGTTGGTCCTGTATCTAAACAAATGAAGTTAAATTCATTTAGCGCCAATAACACGAGAGCACCTAATGAACAACAGACTAGAACTAACGTTTTGAAGAAACAATGGTCTTCGAACCTATGTAGTCTAACTAACAAGTAGATTTAAACATTCGGGAATAAACCTTCAATCATAGTAGAGACTTACACATAGGCTAGTAGACATAGAGTTCTCGCTATTTTTGAGATTTGATCCATGTTTCGCAATTTCTTCTTTAAAAATACATTTCTACAAGTCTTGTGCGAGTCTGTTAAGTTTGCCTATGACTAAGGCCGGCTCTGCTGCCCCCCCACTCCCTGCCGTCCTGTAGGACGTTCGGACTATGACGTAATATTCGCCATTGCTGAACATAATTCGGCAACGTTTGAAACAAACCATTTAACGTTTTTTCAGAGTTACCTTCCCACACCCAGCCACTTTTAAAATACTATGAACTGCCTATATTTTAACTCCGTTTAATATAAGAATTACATTTATTCAAATGCATGTTAGAAAAGCACATTTGTATCCAAAAGGAAGAACAGTGGATAGGGTTAACCAATATCCTCTAACGTTTTGCAGATCCGCCTCTTGTTCTATGTACGTTGTAGGCGAAAGAGTGGATGTGTTCTTGTGGATGCGTATGTGTGTGTTGATGTAAGCTTGGGAGTATGTGTATGTGTGTGTTGATGTAAGCTTGGGAGTATGTGTGTGTGTGTGTGTGTTGATGTAAGATTGGGAATATGTGTGTGTTGATGTAAGCTTGGGAGTATGTGTGTGGGGGTTGATGTAAGCTTGGGAGTATGCGTGTGTGTGTTGATGTAAGCTTGGGAGTATGTGTGTATGTGTGTGTTAATGTAAACTTGGGAGTATGTGTGTGTGTTGCTGTAAGCTTGGGAGTATGTGTGTGTTGATGTAAGATTGGGAATATGTGTGTGTTGATGTAAGCTTGGGAGTATGTGTGTGTGTGTGTGTTGATGTAAACTTGGGAGTATGTGTGTGTGTTGATGTAAGCTTGGGAGTATGCGTGTGTGTGAGTGTTGATGTAAGATTGGGAATATGTGTGTGTTGATGTAAGCTTGGGAGTGTGTGTGTGGGGGTTGATGTAAGCTTGGGAGTATGCGTGTGTGTGTTGATGTAAGCTTGGGAGTATGTGTGTGCGTGTTGATGTAAGATTGAGAGTATGTGTGTGTGTGTGTTGATGTAAGTTTGGGAGTATGTTTGTGTGTGTTGATGTAGGATTGGGAGTATGTGTGTGTCTGTTGATGTAAGCTTAGGAATATATATGTGTGTGTGTGTTGATGTAAGCTTTGGAGTATGTGTGTGTTGATGTAAGCTTTGGAGTATGTGTGTGTTGATGTAAGCTTTGGAGTATGTGTGTATTGATGTAAGCTTTGGAGTATGTGTGTGTTGGTGTAAGCTTTGGAGTATGTATGTGTTAATGTAAGCTTTGGAGTATGTGTGTGTGGATGTAAGCTTTGGAGTATGTGTGTGTTGGTGTAAGCTTTGGAGTATGTTTGTGTTGATGTAAGCTTTGGAGTATGTGTGTGTTGATGTAAGCTTGGGAATATATATGTGTGTGTGTGTTGATGTAAGCTTTGGAGTATGTGTGTGTTAGTGTAAGCTTTGGAGTATGTGTGTGTTGGTGTAAGCTTTGGAGTATGTGTGTGTTGGTGTAAGCTTTGGAGTATGTGTGTGTTGATGTAAGCTTTGGAGTATGTGTGTGTTGGTGTAAGCTTTGTTGAAATTATAAATGAATGATATTAATATCTTAATTAATCTTAAACTTAGATTTTATTGATGTTTTTATATTGGTATTCTAAAATGTATTTTATTTATCAATATTCTCAGAGATATAAAATATAAATCTTCAGAATAAACATTATTATTAAGCACATGTTATACATTCTTGATGTAAGCTTAGGAGTATGTGTGTGTGTGTTGATGTAAGCTTGGGAGTATGTGTGTGTGTTGATGCTTGTTAATGCAACTGTATCGTACTTATATAATAATTCTTCAATAACTAGATGTAGTTGAAAGATAACCATAACAATATTTCAGTCAACGAACCTGCTGCTAGATTCAAAGACACATTCACAACCGAAACGCCAAATATCAGCATCACAGAATACCTGGCTGTATTCATGGTACAATCTTGTCTCCAGTTCTTGAAGAGTGGAAATAAATCCTTGTTTTAACAGTTTTTTAGTGAATTCATCACTATATTACAATGAGAATACCGGCAAAGTTAATTCTCATTTTAAGTTGCTTTGTTTTACATTTAATTTAAAAAGTTTTAAATCTGTACATGAACATTGGTTACAACCAAACATACACTTATTATCTTTTAATGAAGTACTACGTTCGTTTGGCTTGTTTGCTATAATAGTATACAATCATTACTTTCTCAAGAAATTTGTTGAAGAAAAAAATGCCTAGTGTAGACATGAGAAATATTAGAATTTAAAAGTGTGCGTGATAAAAATGCGAATCTTTTACTTTTCACAAGTTGCCATATACCGGATGGGCCAGGTTTTTGTCCAGTGCAGATGTTGCACTACAATTGACTTCAGAAGTGCGTGGGTCTACTCACGAGAATCATGACCCAACTGGTAGTCCACGTCTGACACTTTTGCTGTTTGAAGTGGTACTTGGTTTTACACTACCAACCCACATTTAGACTACACAGAAGATAAGACCAGCAACACATCACAGCACACAGTATGTCATGCGACTCACTAAATACTAAGGGTGGGCATTAAAGAAATCGAAGTTATGCTGTTGAGCCTTGGTTGAGATCGCAGGTCTTGATAGTAGAAGAAATACTTGTTAAATGTAAAAAAGAATGTTTAAAACAAGAAGTGAAGAATTAAATTTCTTATAGACATTCACTTCATTGTGCCAATGTGCCAAAAAACACAAAAATATCAAATTTCATATAGATTTTTTTTCTTTTATAAAAAAAACTTTGAAAAAATAATGAAAAGGGAAATAAATTTATCTTTTGGAAACAAAGTCGTCGCACCTCTTTAGAAGATTTAAACATCTGTGGTCACCAGCTCGGAAGAAGGCAGTGGAAGTCGCCTATGATCAATCTCTCTGTTTCAAGCTTAGCTAACATTTAGTTCATATTTCAGTTCACTGAGACTTTAGATCCCTGTAACTTAATAAAACGTGTCAAGGTTATCCAAAAAAAAAATCATTGTTTATCTTCCGTTTAATCGAATCTACTGAGGAGCTAAAAATAATTGAGGGTAGGTAATGCATGAGAGAAATTAAATTTGACTTTAGTTTCTAGAGAATATTCCGATTCTCTATTTGTAATTTAGTTAGAAAGAATAAAAATATGCAAGTTTTTTTTTTAGACAGTCCATAACTTTTAACGCTGGATGTCTGTAATTTAAATTCGAATTATTTTTCAAAAGGGTTTATGTTGGTCCTTTACCAAATCAAATACGTCTGGCCCAGCTTGGATGTATTTATACCAAATAGGGCCATAAGATGATATGGCAGTCACCTTACACCAGATTTACAGTCTCAAATTTGTGAGCACTTTGCACTTTTTCTATCTCTTGACCTCCATAAATAGTGAAGCCTTGAAAGAAATTATAATCTTTAGAGTCCGTAAGGAAATGAGTCTCACAATTTGTGCATTACACCAAACTAAAAACATTGTAACTATAAAAAACCAAAATGTACATTCACACCAGACGCACTCATAATTTACATGTGACAAAGTTTATATCAGATTGTTTTTATTTAATGATTTGATTTCCAGGGTAAAAAAGAGTTTTTGCGTCTGTTTGCCTTTGCTATCGGTGTCTTGTACATCTTTTGTGATGGTAAGATAACAAAATCCTGACCCAAAGGGAGATAAACTATTTGTAGATCATTGTAACTTTTTTTATGGATGTTTGTCTCAAACAGCTGCCCAAATGGGTTTTGTTTTTTGCCTATGACTTTACCAGCAGCATTTAGGATTCTATGGTGTTTATTTTTATTTTTAATGTTTAGATTGCCATACCAGGCAGTGATATTAAAATTTAAAATATTGCCGATGTGAGCGTGATAAAGCATGGCCAAGGCCTTTTCGCTAACATTAAACGAGGGCAGTTTTCTCAGTAATCGTAATCTTTGCTGTCCTTTTTGTTTTGGCTGATATAATTAGCATTGATATTGGTGATCTCCGATTGTGAAGAGTAAACAATGTTAAGATGCTAACGATAATTAACCCCCTTGAAGATCTAATGCACTTGGTAACATGATCCCTTGAGGTTTGAATGTTCCTTGGAGTACGCCCTCTTGACAATGTGATGTTTCCAATAGCACGCGAGCTGTAAGTTTAAATGTTTCCTGAATGTTTATCTTAAAGTAGATGATGCAAAAGAGATTTTTTAGGCGAATGGTGTCATGTTTATTATTTTTTTCAATTCTTTTCGAGCACGCATGACATCTCGGTACTCCGGAAACGGAAGTGATCTAAATAAACAAATTGTATTGTTTATTGTTTTACAAGTTTAGGACGCTCCTTCAGAGATGACGATTGTCACGTCCTAGCCCAAACCTCAAACAGGACGTCTTGGGATGTCTGGTGACGTCTAAGGACTTATGGGAACCTATCGGGATGTTTGGTGACGTATGGTAATTTATGGGGATCTATGAGGATGTCTGGTGAGGTCTGGGGATTTATGGGGACCCATGGTGATATCTGGTGACGTCTGGGGATTTCTATGGACCTATGGGAATGTCTGGTGACGACTGGGAATTTATTGGGACCTATCTTTTCTCATATAATACAGACGTTACTTCAGAAAAGAAGAGGATTACGTCCTACGCGTCATGTGTCATCATGTTAACCAATGACTTAAATTCTGCAAAGTCACTGCTTTTTCATGGCTCGCTCAGGCAACCCATTCCATGCTCTAATAGCACTATTGAAGAAGGAGCATTTGTATAAATTTTTCCTTGCATATGGGATGAGGAATGTGCCTTTATCTTTGTGTCTTTCTGAGAATTTTATTAGATTTTGTTTTTGTATTTGAAGATTATGGTTCAGTGTTTTATGTATAATTGCTACTTTACTTTTGAGTCTTCTGTCCTGAAGGCTTTCTAGATTTAGTGATTTTACTAAAGATGTTACTCTAGTCAAGTGTGAATATTCGTTTGTTATGAATCTCACTGCTCTGTGTCTGTTCCAGTTTCTAAATATTTTCTTCAGCTGAGGGGTTCCAAACAGAGGATTTGACCTATTATTGGCCTAACCAAGGTTAAATAACATGTTTTATGTTGTTATTTGATTTATAAAAATTTCTTTTAATAAGCCCTAATGCTCTGTTTGATTTTTTGATGGTTTCATCAATATGGGGATTCCATGACAGTTTTTCATTTATTATAACACCTAGGTATTTTGCGTTTTTAGTCTGTGTTACTGGTTTACCATGAATAAGATAAGTGAAATCAATTTTTCTTGGTGGAAAGACATGCTCTAATTTGATTCCCATTTCCGTATAGGGATATTTGGTGACGTCTGGGAATTTATGGGTACCTATGGTGATGTCTGGTGACGTCTGGAGATTTATGTTGACCTATCGGTACGTCTGGGGATGTCTGGTGGCATTTTGAGGATTTAAAGGGACGTCTTATAATAATAATAATAATAATTTAAAAAATAATAATAATAAAAAATAATAATAATAATAATAATAATATTGTCCGTATGGAAATTTGTCTTACAATTTGTGCATTACACCAAACAAAAAAACATTATTACTATAAGAAACCAAAGTGTACATTCACACCAGACTCACTCATAATTTACATGTGACAAAGTTTATATCAGATTGTTCTTTGGTGACGTCTGGAGATTTCTTGGGATATCTGGTGACGTCTCTGAATTTCTAGAGAAGTCTGGGGATGGTCTCATCCAAAAGGAAAGAGTATTGTTAAGAAACGTACTAACTAGAGATAATAAACTTCTTTATGTAAAAAGAAAATGCACAAAGTTTTTACTGAACTATTGAAAAGGCTACACAATAATTATGACCTAAAATGTCTATTTAGTTTACATAAACATAGATCAATGGCAAAGATATGACAGTAGATCTAGGCGAGGAGATCTAGGCGAGTCTTTAAGCATCAATAGAGCACTTAGTGAAGCGCAACGGTTCTGTAAGGATGTCAGATACTTGACACTAGAAGTGATTTTACTGGGAAAATTTAAAAAACAAACAGGATGAGAATTACGAAAACTACGCATAACAATAGCAGACAGCCATCAAAACTCAAAGGGAGCATATCCTAGTAGCCGTAGTGCTATGCCCTTGTGTTTTGTCTAATTGCAAAGAGGAAAAAAAAACACACGAAAAATATGAAAAATACATCTTCTAAAAACAAAGCTTATATCCAGGGGAGTTAAATCAATTATATACGTTGACCTAGATTGCCCGAGATTGACCTAGGAACACGCCTAGGATGTAATCATATATATATGCGATTACAAATACTTTTGTTAAGCACAATTTCATGCTTTTAGTTTTTTCAACACGCTGTGTTCCTATCACTTGTCTGTACAATAAGGGGGAGGGGAGGGTGAAAGAAGGGGTTATCTCTTTTAAAGTTACCGTTATCGCTTTTTAAATGCATTTATTTTATTTTTTGAAGTTTGAAAGACCTACATTCGAACTCGAGGGCTCAAGCCTATTTTAGCATCCTTAATCTAACACACTAACCACTGTGACGGCGCGTTATTTGCGAAAATAGAAGGCGTTATTTTTATCTATTAATAGTTTGAGACTTTAAAGCGGCCACATTTATTTATATACATACATACCAACAATTTCTTTCCCTTGTTAGATACCATACAAAATATTTAATGACCAATAGTTAATTAACTAACTGGCTAATTTTTTTTTTATTGATTCTAGTGTTGACAGGCAAAAGAAATAATTGTGCGAAAGTTTGATCCGAGATTGGGTGCGGGAGAAATAACGTTTACAGACTTTTGACTACATGTCACTAGACAGACAAGTGAGTTGATATAAGCTTTGCAGAAAGGAAATTGAATGACGTAGCTGAGTCAGACAGTCTAACATCACGTGACATTTTATGAAACTTTTAACCTACTTTCGTTTTAACACCATCACTCTTTTAAAAAGAAATTGTTTAAAAAAATATTCAGATGTTTACTTATCATTGAATGTGAATAAAATGATTTGAATATAACTTACTAGTCGACCGGCGGCGTAGCATACGCCGCTATTTTGCAGGGCCGGCCTTAGGTGACCGCAGTGGGCCCCGCACTTTCATAGGACCCGCTCTAATTCTAAGTGTATAAATTATTAAATTAAATCAATTTTTAACTTCCAACAGATTTCCCGCTAATGCAAACTCCTCAATTTGACTTATTTTCCGTGGCGTAACTCTAGTTCGTCCGACTTGCAGAAATAAGAGAGTGATCTTTCCCTTACTTCTTCTTCTCGTCCAAACTCTTGAGCGAAGAAGAGAATTATATATATCATGGGCGTAGCCAGGAGGGGGTTGGGGTTCAAACCCCCTTCCCCCCCCCCGAAATGAAACGGACGACGGGGATTAAACCATCACTTGCCCCAGCTCAGCCAAGGGGGTTTTGAGTTTAAAACCCCTAGCAGGGGGTTTAGCAGTCGAATTCCCCTCTTCTATAAAACAAAACAAAAAAAATTGTAAATGACAATCCCCAAATTCCAAGAGCATAGCTAAGGAAGGTTTTGATTTTAAAACCTCTCCGAAATTTACTATAAAGCCCCCTCTTCAATATAAAAAAGCAAATTACACACTGAGAAGGCTATGAGCGTAGCCAAATGGGCTTTGAGTTTAAACCCCCCTTCAGAGGGTTTAAAGCTAAAAAAAACAACTCTTCATTATTTTTAAAAAATGCAAATTACACACTAAAATTCTTTGAGCTTAGCCAAGCCAAAGGGTAGTTTTGAGTTTAAATCCTCTATTCCAGATGGTTTTTTTTAGTTTAAAACCACTCCAGATATTTTTGAGTTTAAAATCCCCCTAAAGAGAGTTTTAAGGTTGAAAGCCCCCTCTTCAATATTATTCTAAACTAAATTACACTCACCAAATTCTATGAGCGTAGCTAAATAGGGTTAAAAAAAAACTCCAGAGATATGTTAGTTTAAAACCCCACAACAGATGATTTTAACGATAAAACTTTCATTTTCGATATAAAATCTAAAGCAAACTACAGTCACCTAATTCCAAGAGCGTAGCCAAGAGAGGTTACAAAATTTCTACCAGTGGCTGGACTCCATTAATAAAGTGCAGTGGATAGTTATCTGCCGAAATTGAAAAAGGTTAAATGTGGCTCAACAAAGATGGCTAAGACGGAGTTATAGAGATCGAGTCTCAATCAAGGAAGTGCTATGCCGAACTTGGAGTCGACCCTATAGTGACAGAGCGTCGCATGAGGTTTGCGGGACATGTATTCCGACAAAATGAATTGCGCATAATAAGAGTTGCAATGACATAGAGGCCATTACGAGGAAGGAAATCGCAAACAGGAACATCCTAGTACAACTTCACGCCACACTTTCATAGAGGTCCTCAGAGCAGGTGGGAAGAGGCTTCAGACATTGCCAGTGACAGATTTTTGTCGAAACATCTTGCCGCCCAATGAGCCGAATGGCGCGTGAGGATCTAAGTAAGAATAGCACAGGTTTTGAAATAAAACTTTTAATAGCAGAATAATGCACTGTAGATACCTCAGGATATGCATTTTTGAGGCTTTCAATACCGAATTTAGTGCTTGGCGGCGGGGCTTCGCCCCGCGCTGGGGGAGTTCGCAGCGCTCCCCCAGATCCCATTGCTGTCAAGGGCGGGGAGTCTACAAATTTTCCACTAACTCCAGGAAGAACCTATTCTAGGGTATAATAAACGTCTTCCGACAGAATGAAGAGTCAGAATGTAATAAAGATTAATTATATATACACACACACATATATATATATATATTGTTTTCCGCAGGGGGGGAGGTTGAGGGGGGGGGGGAGAAAAAATCCCCCCCAAACACCCCCCCAGAAAAAAAATCCTTGCTACGCCCATGATATATATAGATAATAATAATGACATTGTTCTTCTACCTGATTATAAGTTAAGGTACAGAGTACATTATATTATTAACTAGCTGGATATGACCCGCGGCCTCTGAGACTTAGTTTTGGGTATTAATGATCTAGTGGATTGGATTTAGATCTTGTCAAATATGGCGAATGTTCCCTTAACATTCATTATTTTATATATCTAGCCATAGTTTACCCGATTTGTTAAATAGATTTGTAAAATTTTTATGGCCCCATTGGTTGTGGGAGGGACATAAAAGATACTCTACGGTCTGCGCCATGATCCCCTGAGGGTACTAAAGACGACCAAAAGGGTCTGCAGAAAGATGAAAATTGTATGAAATTAAAATAACTTTATCGATAAAAGCCAGATTATCGGATACTATAATTGTTAATTAATAATCAACTCGCCCTTTACTATGCCTACTCTTTAATATGTCAATTATGTACTATTCTATAATGATCTAGAGTCTAATCCAAAGATTTGAAAACATTCTTCACTTGGGTATTCCCGACTGGGTGTTGAACTATTTAAGATAAGATACGATAAGATAATTTTATTGATCCAATCCAATGGAAATTCAGTTTGACTACAATTGACAACCTCAGCGTAACTACTGTACAAAAACAATATGGATGAAAACATTCACACACAAAATACATGCACATTCACAACCAGCGCTTTATGAGTTTGACTTCTAAGAGTCTATGTACTTCTCGATGACGACAGCTTATCTTGTAACACTCTGACCGATAGTGGGGTAAAGGAGTTTTTAAATCTTTCAGTTTTAGTCCTAATGGAAAGGAGACGACCACTTCATTCAGATCTTATGTAACAGTGGTTTAATGGGTGCAGGTTGTTTTTAAGAATTGTGGGTGTTTTGGAAATGCATCTTACATGAAAAAGCTCTTCAAGAGGTGGTAGCTGCATTTGAGTGATATACGATGCTTTTTTAATTAGTCTATTAAGTCTATGTCTTTGTGCCAGTGAAGTATTACCTTACCAGCAGGTGATTTGCAAAGTTGATTAGACTGCTGATAGTTGTTGTGTAGAAAAGTTTGATTATTGTTTTGTCTATGTTAAATTTTATTTTTATGTCTATGTTAACCCTTCTGCGCGAGGACAAGCTTAGATAAGATAAGATAAGATAAGATAAATTTTACTGGTCCAATAAAATGGAAATTCAGTTTGACTACAAGTGACCACCTCAGCGTAGCTATTTTAACAATAACAATATAGATGAGAATACGAACAACCTTCACACACAAAAGTCGAAACACATATACATTCACAACCAGCGCTTTAAGAATTAGACTTCTATGTACTTCTCGATGACGACAGATGACCTTATAACAATCTGACCGAAAGTGGGATGAAGGAGTTTCAAAATCATAGACGATTGCATACTAATGCAGAAGCAGCTTATTGAAATATTCACACACACAAAATTAAATCAAAATTTAAACAAGGGAGACCACAAGTACAAAAACATATGATATCTATGATCCTACTTAATGGGTCATTGTAGGAAGTTTTTGACTCTGCTTTCCTGTCTTCTTATTTGGTACAACACGGCTTCATTTCCGAATGGAACCTCATCGCAAATGAAAGAAACCAACTCAAAATGTGTCCTCGTTGAATCGGCCATAAGCACACTCATTAATATCATCCACTTCTACCCAAGTGATTAATTTTTTTTTAAAATTATTTTAAACAAAAGTTTCTCAATAAACTCTCCTTCGACAACATATGTTACTTATATCTTGAACACACGTCCGCCAGCGGGTATTCCCGATTGAAGTCATTAAGGAGTTAAAGAAATAGAATAATAGACGTCCAGGAACACCGTCAGTCTAAGTCGATGTCTAGGCCTATCACCAAACTAGAAATCTTCTAGACCAGATGTCTCAATCCAGTATTCTAGTCTAGAGTTTAAACGTTGCCATGTGTTGATCTATATCACCAAACTAGAGCCTTCTATAGTAGTGCTTCGCTCAGTAGTACGGGAAGATCTTGGAGGCGGTACGCGATGCTGATTTTTTTAAATTACCCATTAATTAAGTTCTGTTGATAAGTTAAAATAAATTAAAGTTTTAATTCACATAATTTAATATTATTTCATTCAATATTTGTACAAGCACATAACCAGTGTTATTTTACATGTTAATAATACATTTGACAAGGATCAGAAATATAGGAATGTGCTTCAGAGTCATTAAAATTCCATTTCTTAAGACTACCTTGAATAAACTTCAGAAGTGTACACATTAAACCCACTAAATAATACTTAATTGTAAGACATTTAGCGGTCTTTGAATGTGACCGCATCACAAACCAAGAGATAAGAGACAGGTTTACTGCGGCGATTGGACCCTGTGATGACCTGCTAACTATCGTAAAAAAACGCAATCTAAACATCTATGGCCATCTTACAAGATCTTCGGGGCTCGCAAAGACCTCCCGTCAGGGAACAGTACCAGGAAAAAGAAAAAGAGGCAGACAGAGAGAGCGATGGGAGGACAACATAAAAGAATGGACGGGCCCGCGATTGAAAGAGGTTCTAACTAAGGCAAAAGAAATGGAATGGAGAAAGATGGTTGACGAATCTTGCATGGTGCCCCAACGATACAAAAGATAAGTAAAAACATTTAGATTTTTTGATGTACCAATAAAAATGGCAATATTTCTATAGTGCTGCACTAAACGTAATTGAAATATATTTTATTAAATATCAATACAATTATGTATTAAAACAGGTGGAAGACTGTTAGATGTGCAGTTTTTTTCTTTAATATGGAAATAAACATGTTATAAAATAACCTCGCATATAGTGAGAGAAATTATTATTTGAATCAATCATAATTCTACACATTTGCGTACATCTACTATCAAAAGATTGAAATGTGTCCTGGTTAAGATCTTATGCGGTGTGTAAATCCAACAGTATTTCAAAAACCAGTTTAAACTAGCGAAGGGCTGCCCAAGAGACATTACAACTAACAAGATAGACTTATTAGTAGACTTATTAATATTTCAAATGGTGTATTTATTTACAAATGGGAGGCTTGTCTCCCTATTCGTCGTTTTCTTATCTGTCTCTGTCACTAATCAATCTTCTCTAAGCTCTAGCCATCTTTTTCTCCATGAACGCATATCCTGCAACGTCATTCATCTGTCTGACTACGTCATTACTTTAATTAACCGTTGCCGCTAAAAAAACAACAATACACAATATATTTCTTTTAAAAAACGAACATAATCTCTAAACTAAACTTGGTCACTACAAATAAAAGTTTTAAAAAAAACATCATTTATTGTTCATTGCTGTAGAACAAATACATATAAATACCAGTTACATTGTTAAAGAAAGTAGTTATGAAACAGTTTGGTAGAACCAACGAGAAAATGCAAATGAATAAACACTAGTTAAATGTACATCTGTAGCAATCAAATTACATTCTGTCTACAATACATACTTTTCGGAAAGAGTGTAAACATTAAGATCTACATCTGTAGCAATCAAATTACATTCTGTCTACAATACATACTTTTGGAAAGAGTGTAAACATTGAGATCTACATCTGTAGCAATCAAATTACATTCTGTCTACAATACATACTTTTAGAAAAAGTGTAAACATTAAGATCTACATCTGTAGCAATCAAATTACATTCTGTCTACAATACATACTTTTGGAAAGAGTGTAAACATTAAGATCTACATCTGTAGCAATCAAATTACATTCTGTCTACAATACATACTTTTGGAAAGAGTGTAAACATTAAGATCTACATCTGTAGCAATCAAATTACATTCTGTCTACAATACATACTTTTGGAAAGAGTGTAAACATTAAGATCTACATCTGTAGCAATCAAATTACATTCTGTCTACAATACATACTTTTGGAAAGAGTGTAAACATTAAGATCTACATCTGTAGCAATTAAATTACATTCTGTCTACAATACATACTTTTAGAAAAAGTGTAAACATTAAGATCTACATCTGTAGCAATCAAATTACATTCTGTCTACAATACATACATTTTGGAAAGAGTGTAAACATTGAGATCTACTTCTGTAGCAATCAAATTACATTCTGTCTACAATACATACTTTTGGAAAGAGTGTAAACATTAAGATCTACATCTGTAGCAATCAAATTACATTCTGTCTACAATACATACTTTTAGAAAAAGTGTAAACATTAAGATCTACATCTGTAGCAATCAAATTACATTCTGTCTACAATACATACTTTTGGAAAGAGTGTAAACATTAAGATCTACATCTGTAGCAATCAAATTACATTCTGTCTACAATACATACTTTTAGAAAAAGTGTAAACATTAAGATCTACATCTGTAGCAATCAAATTACATTCTGTCTACAATACATACTTTTGGAAAGAGTGTAAACATTAAGATCTACATCTGTAGCAATCAAATTACATTCTGTCTACAATACATACTTTTAGAAAAAGTGTAAACATTAAGATCTACATCTGTAGCAATCAAATTACATTCTTTCTACAATACATACTTTTGGAAAGAGTGTAAACATTGAGATCTACTTCTGTAGCAATCAAATTACATTCTGTCTACAATACATACTTTTAAAAAAGTGTAAACATAAAGATCTACATCTGTAGCAATCAAATTACACTGTCTACAATACATACTTTTGGAAAGAGTTTAGACATAAAGAAGAAAACATTTTTAAACTTTATAAAAAAAAACAAAGCTTATATTAAGTATAATTGTATCAATTAGTTTGAATCAGACGTATAATCAAATGTGTGATAGATCTAGATTAACAAATACTAACAATAATAAATCTATGCTGTTAGAACTATTTTTACCACTTGTTTTTGTTTAGCACAATTTCATGCTGTTAGCTTTCTCGATAAGCTTATGATCCTATCCCTTTGTCTGGAGCAGTTGAAAAGGGGTAGGAGGAAAAATAATGGTGTATCTGGGTGATCGCTTTTTAAATGAATTTATAAAAAAACAAAACAAAAAAGGTGAACGACCTGAATTCGAACACGAGGACTAAAGCCTCCTCAGTCCAATACACTAACCACTATGCCAGTGAATCTCTAATGAAAATAGAAGGTTTTATGGTTATTTGTTGTTTGCTTCAAACTTTAAAGCGGCGATCTACAGCATATAAAAAATGGGGGGGGGAGGGCTAATTCAACTTCTACCAGTGCATAAATAAAGTACAATTTCTTTCCCTAGTTCGAGATACCAAAAACTAATTAATTATCAAAGTTAATTAGCTAATTGGTCATTTTTTTTAAATTGATTAAATTAATAATTATGCGAAATTTCAGATTGATACGACGTTTGGGAGTAGAGGAAATAACGTGTACAAACTTTTTACCAGACAGACAGACAGACAGAGTTGATATAATATTTGTAAAAACTTGCAAAAAAAAAATACTCTAAAACAACTACAATACTGAAAACTCTGTGGTTGCTGTTAAGAGCATTGCACTCTGTTATAGTTGCATTTTATTTGGACACATTTATAAATAGAACGAAGAAACGTTTTATGATCATTTTTCCTCCTATGTTGGAGGTTGAAGTTTATACACAGTCATCTGATCTTGATTTACAAAATTTGATTTATCTTATCTTTTTCAGTACTAAAAATGTGATTAAAAATAATTAGGGCCTAGATGGTTATAAAGAAATCAATACTTATTACTCTGTACAGCGAATACAGACAACAGCAACAAAATACTATGCGTTATACGTTTGCTTTCAATGTACGAAAATTTCAAAAAAAATACAGTTAAATTATTAAAAAAGGTTTTGCTAATTTGCATAATGTTTTAGTTTGGCATTGGAGCGCATTTTATTATTTTATTCTCGTCTTAGTTTATTAAAGCGAAAGTGGTAGATGTAGAACTATATCTATATTTAAACCTTTTTTACTTAAAGTTTCACGAAAAATCTCAAAGAAAAATAAAACAACTTTGAATGCAAATAAACAGCTAAAAGAGTTCTAAATTTGTATATATTGGGACAACCCGATGAGGTCAAAGGTTAGGGTCAAAGCAAATTATGTAAAACATTTTTACCTTATGCCCATTCTTTTAACTTTAACAAAGATCGTCGAGATCACTATCACTGTTCGTATCAAATAGATAAAAACGTTATGGAAAAAAAGAAGGGGAGGACAATCGGATCAACACAAATTTTGATGACATAGGTATTATGCCCCTTGTTTATTAAAGCCCACACGTAATTTTTTTTTAATTCCCGAAAATATCTTTTAAATATTTGTTTTTGATATTTAGCAACATACCGGAATCAAAAAGCCGGGTTTTACCGGCCGATTGCTAGTAGCAAGCGGTCATGTACAAGCAACAACAAAACCAATCTTAAAACTTAAGAGTTCTCTTTTCCTGACACCATATAATTCGCATAAACGCCTTCATCGACATGGTTTTCTGCGTTCTCATTGGTCAATGCAGCCTCTTCCGGATTGGAATGTTTCAACGCTGATTCTGTTGTGTTCATATAGATACTCTGTCTGTCTTCATCTACATTGGGCACGTCTTGGTTAGTTTCAGTTTCTGTTCATTGTAAGAAATAAAGGTTTGATTATAATGATCATTGAAGAATTCATTGAGGCTACAGCATAAGCAGCATGCATAAGGCAACTTTAGATTTTGAAACTGGATTAAATGTCACAAGGCAATGTTTCCCAAACTTTTTTCTTTCACGGAACACTTTCTGAGTATTTAGCTTAACACTTGCTTATTTTTTAGATGGATAAATTCACATGGTAGCCCATTATTTAATTATTAAAGTAGTTCGCGGAACACCTATTCAGGCTTAGCGGAACACTAGGGTTCCGCGGAACACAGTTTGGAAAACACTGTCATAAGGTATCAGTTATCCAGGCAGCTAGTGGCCCATCTCGCCAGTATACATTATCTTATCAATGACAGAGCGCTCCTTCAAAGAAGAGGTTAATTCGTCCTACACGCATCCATGCATCAATCTAGTCGTGTATATAGATAAGAGACTTAAATACTCTACTAAGTTATTTGTGTTCCTGGCTTATTCAGATTGAAATCGCTAAAAGCACTAATAAAAAAAAAAAAAAGAGTGCTTATAAGAATTCGTCCCGGCATATGGAATAAGAAATGTGCCTTTATAGCTCTGTTTCAGACCTTGTGGTTTATAGAATAGATGATGCTAAGGGGTCATATGTTTCTTCGGCCATCGGTAAACGAGCAGGGTGTCATGTGGCCAGCACAACGACCAGCCGCCTTTACTTTCCTCAACTAAAGTCAGATTCCCATTATTTTATTTATTTTATTTTATTGGTTGATTGTCAACCAGGGCACGTGAACTAATTATAACCCCTGTAGTAGTCTATGGATGGCCGAGGTAAATAAAACAAAAACAAAAAAAATAAAAGATTACTCTAGTAAAGCGTTGGTCATTTCTGCTTATACATACATCTTCATAAGAAATTAAATAAAGTTCCCCTTTCAAACCTTGCGATCTATAGGGCAGTTGATGTAAAGGTCATCTTTTTCTGTGACCCACGGTTAACGAGAGTGTCAGGTGGCCAGCACAACGACTAACCGCCTTTACTTTCCCACCCCCCCCCCTAATATCAGGATTCAAACCCAGGACCACGGTTTGAAAGCCATGCCCCTTACCTCTCAGTCCCCTCGCCTTTACAAGAAATTATGTTTTCATTATTTTTGTTGATAGCCACCGTAACCCACTGACCCTCACACAGCTACTTTTCCTATTACCGCTTTGGGATCCAGGGGCAAAAACCTATGGCGAAGATAAAACTGGTAATCAAGACATTATTATTTCCCTTTACCTTGGATTTGAAAAGCTGCATAGGAAGGATCGGAGACTTTCCTGTTGAAGCTCATCTTGTTGTAGAAGTTATTGTCCGTCCCTGTGCTTTGTTTGCGAAGGTTACCTCCCTTGTGTTTTCTGGACCACATAAACCAAAGTGCCAGTAGGAATATGGACAGAAATAGCAGAAACAGTAAATTGATCAGCAGACCTGTGTTCAGTAAGAAGCTGCTGGTGTCCACCTCTGTGAATAAACAAATAAAAGCATTAGAAAAAAGTTGCGGTGGTTTTAATACTTAACACTTTCTCTCCGTAATTATTTACCACATTCTGGTGGAATCAACGCTGGTATCGTCAGATAGGAGAGAAAGAGTTAATAAGCCTACATCTTATTATTTTATCATATCTGTTATTCCTAGTTGTGTGTGTGTGTGCATGTGAAAAGAATATCACAGAGAAAATGTGTGTGTGAGTGCATGTGAAAGGAATATCACAGAGAAAAAGTGTGTGTGTGTGCATGTGAAAGGAATATCACAGAGAAAATGTGTGTGTGTGTGCATGTGAAAGGAATATCACAGAGAAAATGTGTGTGTGAGTGCATGTGAAAGGAATATCACAGAGAAAAAGTGTGTGTGTGTGCATGTGAAAGGAATATCACAGAGAAAAAGTGTGTGTGAGTGCATGTGAAAGGAATATCACAGAGAAAAAGTGTGTGTGTGTGCATGTGAAAGGAATATCGCAGAGAAAATGTGTGTGTGTGTGCATGTGAAAGGAATATCACAGAGAAAATGTGTGTGTGTGTGCATGTGAAAGGAATATCACAGAGAAAATGTGTGTGTGTGAGTATGTATTGGAGATTTTCACCATAAACTAAATAATGTCAAGGACGCTAAATTAACATTAACTGCTGCTAACAAAATAAAAATGAACTGATCAATTATTTTACTAAAATCTCAATTTTCTTTTTTCGCGAATAGCGGTGGTTAGGCTGCGTATTTGTCAAAACCGTGTCTTAGTGAGCGCTTTGGGGATAAAAGGAATATATGTACGAATTTTTTTGCGTATCCGTACGACAGTTGAAAAAAAAAAAACAACCATTGAAAAAATGTACTGAGGCTTGACCAATCAGTCAGAGTCAATGCAAATATAATATAGATAACAAAATGGAAAGAAAGTTACGCACCAAAAAAAGGTGCTAATACGTGCTTAAGAGGAAGGAATTATTGTTTTAAAGATCAGAAATTCAAATATCAGCTTTCAAAGACATCGTTGGTAGAAATAGCGAATAAAAAATCATTTTTGGTTCATTTAGCCACTGTGGTTTCGATCTTGAAAAACACTTTGCTGTCCTATGCTGAAGTAGAAAGGGGTAAAAATAGCCATTCCTTATAAACCTCGGCGAGTGGGAGATTTAGTGATTATAATAGGTTATTATGATGATGAATGAGTAGTCAGGACAATGAATTTTATGTCGTAAATTACTTTTGCGCTACAAACGAAAGGCTTTAGAAAATTTGATTCTGCTGTGGTACAAAAAGCACAAAAGATATCATATCGACACGTCATTTTTATTTTGTACACCGAATACACCAAAAATAAAATCGTCCTATTCATAGTTTTCCCACCATGTTTGAAAATCTTCAATCTGTACTTCATATAGATTGTCAGAATGAGCCCTAAAAAAGCTGGACGCAGAAGCGGCACTGAGAATGGCGTGAGGGCGACCAAATTATTAGGAAAAAAAATTTATTCTACTTTTACCTTGTTGACTTGTTGGCTTCAACAAGATTCGAACTCGGGACTTTCGGTTCTGAAACCTAGCGCTTTACCTTTCAGCCACCGCACCTGAGATTTTTTATTTCGGCATCCTTGGGCGCCACTGAGTCCACCCTAGATAATGGGTACTTGACATTAGTTGGGGAATAGTAAAGACTGTCGGTCATTGTGCTGGCCACATGACAAACTTAGTTGACCGTAGGTCACAGGAAAAAATGACCTTTACATCGTCTGCCCTATAGACCACAAGGTCTGAAAGGGGAACTTTACCTTGTGGGACGACCCTTTAGAAAAGAATATAATTACGTCCTAACCAGAATCCCCCGGCGATTCGGCAAGAGATAATGGCCATCTTAAACAAAAGTTCGGGTGTTTGCATACCACGCGATCAGGCAGCAATCCCTTCATCAAACTTTCAGCCTTGCGTTTATGTTTTTAGGTCTTAGCAGTACAACGAAAAACCGTGCAGTGTGCAAGCGCCCTAATGATTGCTCGAAACTCCTAAAGTTTATAGCGTTAAGATTGCTAATCTATTGAACGCCTAGATATCCTATAGGGGTTCAAATTTGTTGTTGTTGAATCAATTTAAAAAATGTATCAATTAATTAATCAATTAGTGGTGATTAATTAATTTTGTTTCATATAAGAAAAAGGTAGTTAAACATTGCAGTATTAAGATATAGTGCAGTGATTTTGAGGTTCTTTTCTTTAGAGAAGTTAAGGTATTTTTATGTATTTTTTTTTTTTTTGTTATTGCTCAAGAGCAAGTGTAGGCTACTAACATTAGGGAGTGCTGTGAGTGTGTAATGAACTTTCCACTAAGTTGTTAGAATGAATCACTTGAGTCCACTTCAAACTACTTCAGTCTGACTTTAAAAATCTGCATAGTCTATTTCATATTCTCTCTCTCTCTCTCTCTCTCTCTCTCTCAGTATGTGTGTGTGTGTGTCTCTGGGTCTTTCTATATACTCTTCACGTCTCTCTGATTCTCTCTTCCTTTTATTTTCTCTCAGTCCCTCTTTTTTTTGTACACTCTCCCTTCTCCACTTCTCGCTTGCTTTAATTTCTTTCTTTCTTTTTCTCTTTCTTTCTTTCTTTTTCTCTTTCTTTCTTTTTCTCTTTCTTTCTTTTTCTCTTTCTTTCTTTTTCTCTTTCTTTCTTTCTTTTTCTCTTTCTTTCTTTTTCTCTTTCTTTCTTTCTTTTTCTCTTTCTTTCTTTTTCTCTTTCTTTCTTTTTCTCTTTCTTTCTTTTTCTCTTTCTTTCTT
>JAZGLO010002905.1:0-28583 GCA_036873155.1 Biomphalaria sudanica
AGAAGGGGGCTCGAGGTTCGACACCCGACTCGGGCAGAGTTGTGTTTACTGAGCGCATGGAAAACCGACACTCCTATGCCATAAGCATGAAAGTAGCGCTATATAAAATCTATAATATATATCTTGCATGAGTCTCAGTTCAATGAAACTTACACTGTTCTAAACCAGTGGTTCCCACAGTTTTTTTCTTCACGGAACACTTCGCACATTTTGAGTATTTAGCGGAACATTTTGGTTATTTTTTTAGAGAGGTTAATTCATGTGGTGGTCTACTAGTTCAGTATTCCAGTAGATTGTAGTTCACCTCTTCAGGCCTCGATGAACACTAGGGTTCCGCGGAACACTGTTTGGGAAACACTGGTCTAAACATTTAGTTTTACTAAGCGAATACACCATAGCCTTAAATGCAATCAGATAGAATATTGACAGAGACACAGTTATTTGTAAGCAAGAAATGCACTTCAAGAAATATTTTCATGGCCTCACAAAAGGTAATATAGTAACATTATGATTTAACAATAAGTACATTGTCTCTAGTTTTTTTCGATCAAGGGAAAAAAATATTTTCATTGTTGTATTTTGCATTGCGCTTTTAGGGTGCCCTTAGGTTCACTCAGCTCTAATGGGTACCTGATAAAGTTGGGGGGAACTAAAGCGGTTGGTCGTTGTGCTGGCCACATGACACCCTCGTTAACTGTCGACAACAGAAACAGATGGCATTTACATCATCTGCCCTTTAGATCGCAAGGTCATAAAGAGTGTACTTTTTATTTTGCGTTGTATTATAATTATGGACACATATCCTTAAATAGCTAGCTTTAAAAAAAAAAAGCTTATATCAACTCACTCTGTATGGCTGTTTATCTGGCTCTCTGGTAAAAAGTGTTTACACACATTTCTCCCACACCCATTCTCGGATCAAATTGAAACTTTGCACAATAATTCATTGACATAGACAAGGCATGAACTAATAAAATAAAAAGTGACCAATGGGCCTCATTCACCAATCGTAAGCAAACAATATTCAGCCACGTGATTCTCTATCTCCTCTATACAAAAAAAATCTAATTTTTAATCCACAATGGCTTCCACGTGACAGTTTTTTTTTCGTCGTTTTATAAATATTATCACGTGACTAGATATTGTTTGTTTACGATTGGTGAATGAGGTCCATTAGTCGATTAATTACTGGTAGTTAATTATTTTATTTGATAGCAACAAGGGATACTAATCCTTCAGTATTCACAAATATGGCTACATTTGTTGGGTTTAGCCCCCCTAATTGTTAACGCTATTTCTCCTTCACGTCTTCTCCCATCAAGTTGATACTTTAAACAATTATTTATTGTACCTAACAAAACATGAGTCAATAAATAAAAAAAAAACAATTAGTCAATTAATTCTTGGTAATAAATCATTTTGTTTGAATTCGAATACGGTAAATAGCTTGTATATTATTATTATTATTATGGCTCGAGATGACCGGAGCCATGTTTGTTCTTGTTCTTAGCCTTTCCGCTTTTCCGTGAGGCAGCTTCCACAGAGGTGCCACTCTGAGGCGACGGAAGCATTTCCTCCGGCATCTTCAATCTAACTGTTAGGACAATTACATAGTATTTTTCTTTTAAAGTTATTTTAATGGTTAAGTGCTTGTCTTCCGAAACTTGGGGTCCTGGGTTCAAATCTAGGTGAAGACTGGAATTTTGAATTTCGGAATTCTCTTAAGGCGCCCCTGAGTCCACCCAACTCTAATGGGTACCTGACTTAAGTTGGGGAAAGTAAAGGCGATTGGGCGTTTACCATTGGCCAAAGAAAACAGAACCTTAACTTCATCTTCCATATAGATCTCAAGGTCTGAAAGGAGAATTTTACTCTTTCCCTTTTTTGTATGGCGCAACTTTCAAGCTTTTAGCATGCTCAGAGCGCTCTGGCACAATCTCATTAGCGGACCAGTAGTGGGAAGGTTTTCCGTGTCGGGTGTCAATTGTTTTGCCAGAAAGCACCTAAAAAGGCTACAAAATTACAAATAATAACAATATACACATTCATAACATACTGCTACTTGAACCTCGAGCTCCCCCCTTGATAAGTAGCCAAGCTCAAGTCTCTCCCACATCTCTTCAAGACATGTCTAAGAATTTACCTTGTTGACACTTAGTAGAGAAATAGCCATTCACGCAACCGTGTTTACAGTCTCCATTGTGGTGCCAACATTCTGCACGGACGCAGTTTTTGGAACACTTTTGGGAACAATTGACCCCATGCGTGTACGTTGGACAAACTGTTAAAGCACGGAATACAAATGTTTTATGTTATATACAGTTGTAAGAAAAGAGCAACTTAATACTTAATTATATATTCACACTTTCCCAAACCTTTATTTGTCTATTAAATTTTTAAAATAAATATGTCTTTGATTATATAATGGACACCTCATGCGTTAGCACTCATGAACGATATAGTGTTTGTTGTAAAAGTTGGTTAGTATACATTAAAAAACATTTCTGTGCAAACGCTAACTTTATTCTTCTAAATCGTCCATCTATAGGCCTACAACTGCCTTCAATATACCCCTTTTCTGTATATTAGGGCATTTTAATAAAAAAGAATCAACAATGAAGGTGACTGGGTTACTGTTGTTAACTGTCATCGACTTGTAGTGCTATGCTGCTGGTAGACAACTAAGCCGCTGTAGGCGTATTATATCTTAACTTGTAAGACTTTAAATAACTTCTTTTCGAACTAGACTAAATATTACATTTATTATCATATAGACAAAATCAACTTGATATGAAATAAATTAAATGTAGTTGATCTTAGTAAGAATATTAATTAGTAATTTAAACAGAATCTAACCCACTACAAAAAAACACATCTTTTCAGTCTTACGCCACGAAGTCGTCTCCCCTAACTAACCTATTCTGCTTTATTCGCAACCGATCGCTAACATCTTCACAGTCACCATAGACAATTACAAAGTAGTTTTTTCTTAAAGCTGTAGCTCTTTTTTTTTTTTGAGTGGTTAGGCGCTTGTCTTTTGAACTTGGGGTCCTGGGTTCGAATCTTGGTGAAGACTGGAATTTTGAATTTCGGAATTCTTTTAAGGCGCCCCTGAGTCCACCCAACTCTAATGGGTACCTGACTTAAGTTGGGGAAAGTAAAGGCGGTAAGTCGTTGTGCTGGTCACATCATTGTGCTGGTCACATCATTGTGCTGGTCACTTCATTGTGCTGGTCACTTCATTGTGCTGGTCACATCATTGTGCAGATCACATCATTGTGCTGATCACATCGTTGTGCAGATCACATCGTTGTGCAGATCACATCATTGTGCAGATCACATCATTGTGCAGATCACATCATTGTGCTGATCAAATCATTGTGCTGGTCACATCATTGTGCTGGTCACATCGTTGTGCTGGTCACATCATTGTGCAGATCACATCATTGTGCAGATCACATCATTGTGCAGATCACATCATTGTGCAGATCACTTCATTGTGCAGATCACATCATTGTGCTGATCACATCATTGTGCTGGTCACATTATTGTGCTGGTCACATCATTGTGCTGGTCTTATTATTGTGCAGATCACATCATTGTGCTGATCACATCATTGTGCAGATCACATCATTGTGCAGATCACTTCATTGTGCAGATCACATCATTGTGCTGATCACATCATTGTGCTGGTCACATCATTGTGCTGGTCACATCATTGTGCTGGTCACATCATTGTGCTGGTCACATCATTGTGCTGGTCCCATCATTGTGCTGATCACTTCATTGTGCAGATCACATCATTGTGCTGATCACATCATTGTGCTGGTCACATCATTGTGCTGGTCACATCATTGTACTGGTCACATCATTGTACAGATCATATCATTGTGCTGGTCACATCATTGTGCTGGTCACATCATTGTGCTGGTCACATCATTGTGCTGGTCACATCATTGTGCTGGTCACATCATTGTGCTGGTCACATCATTGTGCTGGTCACATCATTGTGCTGGTCACATCATTGTGCTGATCATTAAACGTTCGCCCAAAAAATAGGGGACCTTAAGACCCTGTAGATCTCAAGGTCTGTATTGCGCAACTTTCAGGCTTTTGACACGTATTTTTCTCCCACTTCCCATTCTCGGATCAAGTTTTAATTTTTGCAGAATTATTCATAGTCGATAACAACACACGAATCAATCCAAAAATTAACCAATTAATTAATCATTTAGTACTAATTAATTAATTTTGTTTTATATATCAGAAAGTGAGAAAAACCCGTAATTTTCAGATAAATTGCAGTACTTAGCGGTTTCTTCCCTTAGATAAGCTTTGTTTAAAAAAAAAATTCTATTGCTTGCTTTTAATCTCTAAACACATAATACATAAAACATATGACATACATGTTTGTCACGTTAATATTTCATTTTGTGTCTTGATAATGACAAACTCATTTGAAGTACCTTGTTCACATGTAGTGCCTTTGTAACCAGAGTTACATAAAACGCAGGTGCCATTGTTATCACAGTTGTCTTTGCAGTTGGCTGGACATGTGCATTGACCTTTAGTACAAACTGTCAATATACAACAGAAAATACATGTAAGTATATAGACATTAAAAAATGCTGAGGCGCGGTGGCTGAATGGTAAAGCGCTTGGCTTCCGAACCGGGGACCAAGGTTCGAATCCTGGTGAAGACTGGGATTTTTAATTTCGGTATCTTCAGGCGCCTCTGAGTCAACCAGGCTCTAATGGGTACCTGACAATAGTTGGGGAAAAGTAAAGGCGGTTGGTCGTTGTGCTGGCCACATGACACCTGTGTTAAACGTAGGCCAAAGAAACAGATGACCTTTACATCATCTGCTCTATAGACAACAAGAGCTGAAAGGGAAAACTTTTAACTTTAAAAAATGCTAATCATCAAAGACCATGGTTCATTAATACAAATATGACCTCATGCAGACCCAGTATATATATAAATCATTACAGGCACCCATGTTGTCGATCAAACTATGAACTAAATAAAAGATTTATTTTAGGAAAGTTTATTGATGTTTTTTCCTTAAAATTAGAATCCTAAACAGAACACTATTTGTTTCCAATAGCGATAGCGATAAATTAATAATCTATATTATTTACCCCAATCAAATGTTCAGCTCTGAAAAATCCTTAACGATACGGTCTATGAACTTTATAGAGAAGACAGAGGCGCGAGGAGAATCCTGCGCACAAGGGCAGAAAGACCTGATGGCCAAGACGGACATTTATATTCAATGTGGTCGTCTGACATCTTTTATCAATGTAATAAACATCTTTCATCTTTACCTTGATCCCTTATTGAGTTGCCTCCAAGAGATTCGCTACAGTACATTTCACTAAGCATTTGTTTGACTCTTGAACGTAATTATCATTGTTTGAAAATGTATTTCACCCACAAAGTCTAATGTCCTTTTAAACTAATCAAATTCGTAATAGTTATTATATCAATGTGTATAGCATGGCCTTTCGAGTGACCTCCAGCTGCACGTGCTGAGACCGCACGCAACAAAAAAAAATCCGCTGCCGAGGACAGACGTAGACGGCAAAAAAAAAATCTCAATCAAGCACCGACAGACAATGGCTAGGCTTGCTTTGGATGTGGCAAAATATGTAGGTCACAGCTGGGGCTGCGTAACCACGTGAAATACTGCATTCCTCAATATTCTTTGGACTCGAGGACAAGCCTTATTATTATTATTATAAAAGAGCGAGTATTCATTCTGTGGCGAAGCCAGGGTCGAGTTTCGTTAAAGGGAAACAAAATTCATCGTAGTCCCTTTAACAGTTTCCACTGAGGAATTTTCTGGTGATGTGGCAGGTCTGCAGCAGTACCGCCCTCTGACAGGCAACGAAGATGTTCCTAGGAATGTTAAGGGCCTTGAAGGTATCTGTGAGGTCAGTTGTTATAATTCCCTCGGTTGATATGACAATGGGGTATATTGTTATTTTAGATAATTTCCATACACGCTTAATCTCCAAGGCAAGGTTCCCATATTTTCGTTGTTTTTCCCGCACTTTTTTTTTCAAATTATGAGATAGTGGTACGGCGATGTCAATAATGGTAGTGGTCTTTTCTTTTTATCGATGAGCAGCAGATCAGGGCGATTAAAATCTACCGTTTTGTCAGTCAAAATAGGCTTATCCCAGTACAGTAGAGGATCTGTAGACTCGAGAACCTTTTGTGGTGGGTATTTATAATATGGAGGAGTATCCTTACCGATCAAATTGTGTGTCAAAGCCAAGTGCTGGTGTATTAGCTTTGCAACTTGGTTATGGCGCCCTAGGTAGGCAGATTTCGTTAGGGCTGAACATCCCGCCATTATGTGTTCAATTGACTCATCCATATTTCCACATTTTCGGCATTTGTCAACAATATTGAGTTTAAGGATATGTTTCTCGTAATTTTTTGTTCTAATTACTCTGTCCTGTATTGCTGTGACAAAGCCTTCAGTTTCAGGGTAAAGATGACCTGCTTTAAGCCATGCTAAGGAAGCAGCCTTGTCAATGTTGTCCCCATGTGGAGTGTTTTTTCTTCCCATTGGCGAATCTCATGCCCGACGTCGTCCAAACCGACATTGACATCAACATTGTTTAGGTTCAGAGGGGTTGCATCATAGTCATATTTGCGTAGGAAGGAAACTAGTTCATTGCTGGAGGCGTGCAGTTTTGATCGTATTTTGGAAACTTGCGTCTTACACAGTTTGAAGATGTTCTGCAATCCACGGCCTCCATCCTTCCGGGGCAGATATATCCTTATGTTGGAGGACTTGGGGTGTAAACATCGGAATTTGGTTAATAGTTTCCTCGTGATGTCTGTCAATGTCATGTAGGTCGGTATCTGTCCATTTGATGACACCGAACGTGTAGAGGAGCACTGGGACGGACAAGCTATTTATTGCCGTGATGAGATTACTGCCAGACAGTTTTGTGTTGAGAATTTCATTTACTCTCTGCTTGTATTTGCCAAGAAAGTCCTCTTTTAATTTTTGATGGTTTATCATGGCATTCTGGTTTATTCCAAGATATTTATAAAGGGAAGCAGAGTTCACTTCTTCGATGCCTTCAAATGCAATGTTGGTGTTGGCTGCCTTGCCCTTTATTATGCTTATGATGCCACACTTATCCAAGCCAAAAGACATGCAGATATCGTCACTGAAGCGTTTTACTGTTTTAATTAAGGTGTGTAACTTTTGCTCGTTCTCTGCATATAGCTTTAAATCATCCATGTATAACAGGCGAGACACAGACTTTGTACATTTAGTGTCAACCCTAAAACCTTTTGTAGTGCCATGAAGTAATTTAGATAGTGGGGGGTTAATAGCTAGGCAGAACCAGAGCGGAGATAGAGAGTCTCCCTGGTATATACCCCTTCTTATGTGCACAGAACCTAGTCTATCATGATTAAGGTGTAGACTTATCTTCCAATTATCCATACAGACTTTCAATAGTTGCTTTATTCTTGGGTTGATTCTATGAATTTCAAGGGTTTTCAACAGCCAATCATGCGGAACTAAATCGAATGCTTTTTTGTAGTCGATGTAACACATGTGTAGATTTCTCTTTCTTCTATAAGCTTGATGCAATATAATACCATCTCTAGTTAGCTGTACTTTACAGCCCATCGACTCTTCAATGCAATATAATACCATCTATAGTTAGCTGTACTTTACAGCCCATCGACTCTTCAATGCAATATAATACCATCTCTAGTTAGCTGTACTTTACAGCTCATCGACTCTTCAATGCAATATAATACCATCTCTAGTTAGCTGTACTTTACAGCCCATCGACTCTTCAATGCAATATAATACCATCTCTAGTTAGCTGTACTTTACAGCCCATCGACTCTTCAATGCAATACAATACCATCTATAGTTAGCTGTACTTGACAGCCCATCGACTCTTCAATGCAATATAATACCATCTCTAGTTAGCTGTACTTTACAGCCCATCGACTCTTCAATGCAATATAATACCATCTATAGTTAGCTGTACTTTACAGCCCATCGACTCTTCAATGCAATATAATACCATCTATAGTTAGTTGTACTTTACAGCCCATCGACTCTTCAATGCAATATAATACCATCTCTAGTTAGCTGTACTTTACAGCCCATCGACTCTTCAATGCAATACAATACCATCTATAGTTAGTTGTACTTTACAGCCCATCGACTCTTCAATGCAACCTTGTTGTTCCTCTGCTAGTAGCTTATGGGCAGAGCAAAATTTATACATTTTACTTTTTAAAAGTGAAGTTAATAGTTTATACACCACTGACAGACCAGTGATAGGGCGATAGTTTGATGGTTGTTAAGGCCTCCCCGCGGTGTTGATTCTTTGAAATATAACTAGTGTAGAGCTACGTCTGACTGGAAGTAATGCCGAACTCAAACTACTTCAGTAACACCGGCGAAAGCCCGAAACAATCAAATATGTAGTCGACGCTGATGTTGTTCTACAAATATATTTAATCATCAAGAAAGGAATCGTCCGATGTCAGCTATGTCCGTAAATCCGTATATCTATTGTACTGCTCTATACGAAGCGTCTTCTTTGTAGCGTCACTTAGAGCGTTCTTGTTTTTTAAACCAACTTTACGTCATCGTCGTTAAGTAAAACTTTACCCTATTCCCGAAACAAATAACTTATTCCTAATCATGTCATAACAACTCCTCCCCCTCCCGCTAAAAAAAATTGCCTGTCAATTATTATTATTATTATTATTATTATTATTATTATTATATCAATATATTAAATAGCAAGTGTAGTAGACAACATTGATACGAAATTGTATAAAGTCAACAAACCTTCCAAAAAAGTAATTGCCAGTATCAGTACCAGAGACAATCTGATATTGGCCATGGCTCAACAATATATCTGTCATTAATTGTAGACAAATCCAGAATTTAAAAAAAAAAAGAACTTGAGTGGTTTCAGTCAACTGTTTAAAGCCTGCTATAGCAACACTAAAAGTAATTGAAGTAAAGACTCTCAAAATTGGATTTACGGAAAGAGTCTAAGCACTTCTTTGGTACTGATATAGAGGCATTTGGTTCTATTATATCACACCTCTCACTTTGTCTAATTAAATAAAGAAACTGCGTTAAAAAATCAATGTGTTCATTTCGTCAAGAAAGAAGACAACCAAAGAGTACGAGTTCAGTTCTCATCCTCCTCTCAGACTTACTTTAAGAAGCGGACGCCTGTGTAGTGGAGATATTGTCTATGGCTAATTTTTATGTGTGTGTGACACGCTAATGTGTGTGTGTGGGGGGGGGAGATGGGATTTAATTGCAAGTATTTTCAAACAGTAAGTGTCTTAAAACGAGGTCGATAATTACAATTCACTTGAGGATTCAGGAGTTATCCATGCTTAAAATTGTTTTCAGAAATGTGGTCCTTTAGTGCATTTCATGAAGACGGTATGAAATGCATCAAAGATCTAGCTTATTTAATAATTGTGTTAAAAATAACTTGGATAACTTGGTCGTGTGGCATGTGTGCTTCGATCTGCCGCCACGATGGTCCCGAGCTAGAGCTTTGCCCTGTGCCACCAGGGCCGGGCTTAGGTACGTCGAGGCCCTAGGCGAAGTCAATAGGGTGGCCCCGAGTGAATTAGAAAAACAAAAAGTTAAGACCGAAAACTACGCAATGAGGTAAAAACAAAAGTTGGTCCTGTATCTAAACAAATGAAGTTAAATTCATTTAGCGCCAATAACACGAGAGCACCTAATGAACAACAGACTAGAACTAACGTTTTGAAGAAACAATGGTCTTCGAACCTATGTAGTCTAACTAACAAGTAGATTTAAACATTCGGGAATAAACCTTCAATCATAGTAGAGACTTACACATAGGCTAGTAGACATAGAGTTCTCGCTATTTTTGAGATTTGATCCATGTTTCGCAATTTCTTCTCTAAGAATACATTTCTACAAGTCTTGTGTGAGTCTGTTAAGTTTGCCTATGACTAAGGCCGGCTCTGCTGCCCCCCACTCCCTGCCGTCCTGTAGGACGTTCGGACTATGACGTAATATTCGCCATTGCTGAACATAATTCGGCAACGTTTGAAACAAACCATTTAACGTTTTTTTCAGAGTTACCTTCCCACACCCAGCCACTTTTAAAATACTATGAACTGCCTATATTTTAACTCCGTTTAATATAAGAATTACATTTATTCAAATGCATGTTAGAAAAGCACATTTGTATCCAAAAGGAAGAACAGTGGATAGGGTTAACCAATATCCTCTAACGTTTTGCAGATCCGCCTCTTGTTCTATGTACGTTGTAGGCGAAAGAGTGGATGTGTTCTTGTGGATGCGTATGTGTGTGTTGATGTAGGCTTGGGAGTATGTGTATGTGTGTGTTGATGTAAGCTTGGGAGTATGTGTGTGTGTGTGTGTGTTGATGTAAGATTGGGAATATGTGTGTGTTGATGTAAGCTTGGGAGTATGTGTGTGGGGGTTGATGTAAGCTTGGGAGTATGCGTGTGTGTGTTGATGTAAGCTTGGGAGTATGTGTGTATGTGTGTGTTAATGTAAACTTGGGAGTATGTGTGTGTGTTGCTGTAAGCTTGGGAGTATGTGTGTGTTGATGTAAGATTGGGAATATGTGTGTGTTGATGTAAGCTTGGGAGTATGTGTGTGTGTGTGTGTTGATGTAAACTTGGGAGTATGTGTGTGTGTTGATGTAAGCTTGGGAGTATGCGTGTGTGTGTGTGTTGATGTAAGATTGGGAATATGTGTGTGTTGATGTAAGCTTGGGAGTATGTGTGTGGGGGTAGATGTAAGCTTGGGAGTATGCGTGTGTGTGTTGATGTAAGCTTGGGAGTATGTGTGTGTTGATGTAAGCTTGGGAGTATGTGTGTGCGTGTTGATGTAAGATTGAGAGTATGTGTGTGTGTGTGTGTGTGTTGATGTAAGCGTGGGAGTATGTATGTGTGTGTTGATGTAGGATTTGGAGTATGTGTGTGTCTGTTGATGTAAGCTTAGGAATATATATGTGTGTGTGTGTTGATGTAAGCTTTGGAGTATGTGTGTGTTGATGTAAGCTTTGGAGTATGTGTGTGTTGATGTAAGCTTTGGAGTATGTGTGTATTGATGTAAGCTTTGGAGTATGTGTGTGTTGATGTAAGCTTTGGAGTATGTGTGTGTTGATGTAAGCTTTGGAGTATGTGTGTGTTGGTGTAAGCTTTGGAGTATGTTTGTGTTGATGTAAGCTTTGGAGTATGTGTGTGTTGGTGTAAGCTTGGGAATATATATGTGTGTGTGTGTTGGTGCAAGCTTTGGAGTATGTGTGTGTTAGTGTAAGCTTTGGAGTATGTGTGTGTTGGTGTAAGCTTTGGAGTATGTGTGTGTTGGTGTAAGCTTTGGAGTATGTGTGTGTTGATGTAAGCTTTGGAGTATGTGTGTGTTGGTGTAAGCTTTGTTGAAATTATAAATGAATGATATTAATATCTTAATTAATCTTAAACTTAGATTTTATTGATGTTTTTATATTGGTATTCTAAAATGTATTTTATTTATCAATATTCTCAGAGATATAAAATATAAATCTTCAGAATAAACATTATTATTAAGCACATGTTATACATTCTTGATGTAAGCTTAGGAGTATGTGTGTGTGTGTTGATGTAAGCTTGGGAGTATGTGTGTGTGTGTTGATGCTTGTTAATGCAACTGTATCGTACTTATATAATAATTCTTCAATAACTAGATGTAGTTGAAAGATAACCATAACAATATTTCAGTCAACGAACCTGCTGCTAGATTCAAAGACACATTCACAACCGAAACGCCAAATATCAGCATCACAGAATACCTGGCTGTGTTCATGGTACAATCTTGTCTCCAGTTCTTGAAGAGTGGAAATAAATCCTTTGTTTTAACAGTTTTTTAGTGAATTCATCACTCTATATTACAATGAGAACACCGGCAAAGTTAATCCTCATTTTAAGTTGCTTTGTTTTACATTTAATTTAAAAAGTTTTAAATCTGTACATCAACATTGGTTACAACCAAACATACACTTATTATCTTTTAATGAAGTACTACGTTCGTTTTGGCTTGTTTGCTATAATAGTATACAATCATTACTTTCTCAAGAAATTTGTTGAAGAAAAAAATGCCTAGTGTAGACATGAGAAATATTAGAATTTAAAAGTGTGCGTGATAAAAATGCGAATCTTTTACTTTTCACAAGTTGCCATATACCGGATGGGCCAGGTTTTTGTCCCGTGAAGATGTTGCACTACAATTGACTTCAGAAGTGCGTGGGTCTACTCACGAGAATCATGACCCAACTGGTAGTCCACGTCTGACACTTTTGCTGTTTGAAGTGGTACTTGGTTATACACTACCAACCCACATTTAGACTACACAGAAGATAAGACCAGCAACACAGCACACAGTATGTCATGCGACTCACTAAATACTAAGGGTGGGCATTAAAGAAATCGAAGTTATGCTGTTGAGCCTTGGTTGAGATCGCAGGTCTTGATAGTAGAAGAAATACTTGTTAAATGTAAAAAAGAATGTTTAAAACAAGAAGTGATGAATTAAATTTCTTATAGACATTCACTTCATTGTGCCAATGTGCCAAAAAACACAAAAATATCAAATTTCATATAGATTTTTTTTCTTTTATAAAAAAAACTTTGAAAAAATAATGAAAAGGGAAATAAATTTATCTTTTGGAAACAAAGTCGTCGCACCTCTTTAGAAGATTTAAACATCTGTGGTCACCAGCTCGGAAGAAGGCAGTGGAAGTCGCCTATGATCAATCTCTCTGTTTCAAGCTTAGCTAACATTTAGTTCATATTTCAGTTCACTGAGACTTTAGATCCCTGTAACTTAATAAAACGTGTCAAGGTTATCCAAAAAAAAAATCATTGTTTATCTTCCGTTTAATCGAATCTACTGAGGAGCTAAAAATAATTGAGGGTAGGTAATGCATGAGAGAAATTTAATTTGACTTTAGTTTCTAGAGAATATTCCGATTCTCTATTTGTAATTTAGTTAGAAAGAATAAAAATATGCAAGTTCTTTTTTAGACAGTCCATAACTTTTAACGCTGGATGTCTGTAATTTAAATTCGAATTATTTTTCAAAAGGGTTTATGTTGGTCCTTTACCAATTCAAATACGTCTGGCCCAGCTTGGATGTATTTATACCAATAGGTCCATAAGAATGATATAGCAGTCACTTTACACCAGATTCACAGTCTCATATTTGTGAGCACTTTGCACTTTTTCTATCTCTTGACCTCCATAAATAGTGAAGCCTTTAAAGTAATTATAATCTTTATAGTCCGTAAGGAAATGTGTCTCACAATTTGTGCATTACACCAAACTAAAAACATTGTAACTATAAAAAACCAAAATGTACATTCACACCAGACGCACTCATAATTTACATGTGACAAAGTTTATATCAGATTGTTTTTATTTAATGATTTGATTTCCAGGGTAAAAAAAGAGTTTTTGCGTCTGTTTGCCTTTGCTATGGGTGTCTTGTACATCTTTTGTGATGGTAAGATCACAAAATCCTGACCCAAAGGGAGATATTTCTAGATCATTGTAGCTTTTTTTATGGATGTTTGTCTCAAACAGCAGCCCAAATTGGATTTGTTTTTTTGCCTATGACTTTACCAGCAGCATTTAGGATTCTATGGTGTTTATTTTTATTTTTAATGTTTAGATTGCCATACCAGGCAGTGATATTAACATTTAAAATATTGCCGATGTGAGCGTGATAAAGCATGGCCAAGGCCTTTTCGCTAACATTAAACGTGGGCAGTTTTCTCAGTAATCGTAATCTTTGCTGCTCTTTTTGTTTTGGCTGATATAATTAGCATTGATATTGGTGATCTCCGATTGTGAAGAGTAAACAATGTTAAGATGCTAACGATAATTAACCCCCTTGAAGATCTAATGCACTTGGTAACATGATCCCTTGAGGTTTGAATGTTCCTTGGAGTACGCCCTCTTGACAATGTGATGTTTCCAATAGCACGCGAGCTGTAAGTTTAAATGTTTTCTGAATGTTTATCTTAAAGTAGATGATGCAAAAGAGATTTTTTAGGCGAATGGTGTCATGTTTATTATTTTTTTCAATTCTTTTCGAGCACGCATGACATCTCGGTACTCCGGAAACGGAAGTGATCTAAATAAACAAATTGTATTGTTTATTGTTTTACAAGTTTAGGACGCTCCTTCAGAGATGACGATTGTCACGTCCTAGCCCAAACCTCAAACAGGACGTCGTGGGATGTCTGGTGACGTCTAAGGACTTATGGGAACCTATCGGGATGTTTGGTGACGTATGGTAATTTATGGGGATCTATGAGGATGTCTGGTGAGGTCTGTGGATTTATGGGGACCCATGGTGATATCTGGTGACGTCTGGGGATTTCTATGGACCTATGGGAATGTCTGGTGACGACTGGGAATTTATTGGGACCTATCTTATCTCATATAATACAGACGTTACTTCAGAAAAGAAGAGGATTACGTCCTACGCGTCATGTGTCATACATGTTAACCAATGACTTAAATTCTGCAAAGTCACTGCTTTTTCATGGCTCGCTCAGGCAACCCATTCCATGCTCTAATAGCACTATTGAAGAAGGAGCATTTGTATAAATTTTTCCTTGCATATGGGATGAGGAATGTGCCTTTATCTTTGTGTCTTTCTGAGAATTTTATTAGATTTTGTTTTTGTATTTGAAGATTATGGTTCAGTGTTTTATGTATAATTGCTACTTTACTTTTGAGTCTTCTGTCCTGAAGGCTTTCTAGATTTAGTGATTTTACTAAAGATGTTACTCTAGTCAAGTGTGAATATTCGTTTGTTATGAATCTCACTGCTCTGTGTCTGTTCCAGTTTCTAAATATTTTCTTCAGCTGAGGGGTTCCAAGCAGAGGATTTGACCTATTATTGGCCTAACCAAGGTTAAATAACATGTTTTATGTTGTTATTTGATTTATAAAAATTTATTTTAATAAAACCCAACGCTCTGTTTGATTTTTTGATGGTTTCATCAATATGGGGATTCCATGACAGTTTTTCATTTATTATAACACGTAGGTATTTTGCGTTTTTAGTCTGTGTTACTGGTTTACCATGAATAAGATAAGTGAAATCAATTTTTCTTGGTGGAAAGACATGCTCTAATTTGATTCCCATTTCCGTATAGGGATATTTGGTGACGTCTGGGAATTTATGGATACCTATGGTGATGTCTGGTGACGTCTGGAGATTTATGTTGACCTATCGGTACGTCTGGGGATGTCTGGTGGCATTTTGAGGATTTAAAGGGACGTCTTATAATAATAATAATAATAATAATTTAAAAAATAATAATAATAAAAAATAGTAATAATAATAATAATAATATTGTCCGTATGGAAATTTGTCTTACAATTTGTGCATTACACCAAACAAAAAAACATTATTACTATAAGAAACCAAAGTGTACATTCACACCAGACTCACTCATAATTTACATGTGACAAAGTTTATATCAGATTGTTCTTTGGTGACGTCTGGAGATTTCTAGGGATATCTGGTGACGTCTCTGAATTTCTAGAGAAGTCTGGGGATGGTCTCATCCAAAAGGAAAGAGTATTGTTAAGAAACGTACTAACTAGAGATAATAAACTTCTTTATGTAAAAAGAAAATGCACAAAGTTTTTACTGAACTATTGAAAAGGCTACACAATAATTATGACCTAAAATGTCTATTTAGTTTACATAAACATAGATCAATGGCAAAGATATGACAGTAGATCTAGGCGAGGAGATCTAGGCGAGTCTTTAAGCATCAATAGAGCACTTAGTGAAGCGCAACGATTCTGTAAGGATGTCAGATACTTGACACTAGAAGTGATTTTACTGGGAAAATTTAAAAAACAAACAGGATGAGAATTACGAAAACTACGCATAACAATAGCAGACAGCCATCAAAACTCAAAGGGAGCATATCCTAGTAGCCGTAGTGCTATGCCCTTGTGTTTTGTCTACTTGCAAAGAGGGAAAAAAAAACACGAAAAATATGAAAAATACATCTTCTAAAAACAAAGCTTATATCCAGGGGAGTTAAATCAATTATATACGTTGACCTAGATTGCCCGAGATTGACCTAGGAACACGCCTAGGATGTAATCATATATATATGCGATTACAAATACTTTTGTTAAGCACAATTTCATGCTTTTAGTTTTTTCAACACGCTGTGTTCCTATCACTTGTCTGTACAATAAGGGGGAGGGGAGGGTGAAAGAAGGGGTTATCTCTGTTAAAGTTACCGTTATCGCTTTTTAAATGCATTTATTTTATTTTTTGAAGTTTGAAAGACCTACATTCGAACTCGAGGGCTCAAGCCTATTTTAGCATCCTTAATCTAACACACTAACCACTGTGACGGCGCGGTATTTGCGAAAATAGAAGGCGTTATTTTTATCTATTAATAGTTTGAGACTTTAAAGCGGCCACATTTATTTATATACATACATACCAACAATTTCTTTCCCTTGTTAGATACCATACAAAATATTTAATGACCAATAGTTAATTAACTAACTGGCTAATTTTTTTTTTTTATTGATTCTAGTGTTGACAGGCAAAAGAAATAATTGTGCGAAAGTTTGATCCGAGATTGGGTGCGGGAGAAATAACGTTTACAGACTTTTGACTAGACGTCACTAGACAGACAAGTGAGTTGATATAAGCTTTGCAGAAAGGAAATTGAATGACGTAGCTGAGTCAGACAGTCTAACATCACGTGACATTTTATGAAACTTTTAACCTACTTTCGTTTTAACACCATCACTCTTTTAAAAAGAAATTGTTTAAAAAAATATTCAGATGTTTACTTATCATTGAATGTGAATAAAATGATTTGAATATAACTTACTAGTCGACCGGCGGCGTAGCATACGCCGCTATTTTGCAGGGCCGGCCTTAGGTGACCGCAGTGGGCTCCGCACTTATGCGACCGAAGTGGGCCCCGCACTTTCATAGGACCCGCTCTAATTCTAAGTGTATAAATTATTAAATTAAACCAATTTTTAACTTCTAACAGATTTCCCGCTAATACAAACTCTTCAATTTCACTTATTTTCCGTGGCGTAACTCTAGTTCGTCCGACTTGCAGAAATAAGAGAGTGATCTTTCCCTTACTTCTTCTTCTCGTCCAAACTCTTGAGCGAAGAAGAGAATTATATATATCATGGGCGTAGCCAGGAGGGGGTTGGGGTTCAAACCCCCTTCCCCCCCCCCGAAATGAAACGGACGACGGGGATTAAACCATCACTTGCCCCAGCTCAGCCAAGGGGGTTTTGAGTTTAAAACCCCTAGCAGGGGGTTTAGCAGTCGAATTCCCCTCTTCTATAAAACAAAACAAAAAAAATTGTAAATGACAATCCCCAAATTCCAAGAGCATAGCTAAGGAAGGTTTTGATTTTAAAACCTCTCCAAAATTTACTATAAAGCCCCCTCTTCAATATAAAAAAGCAAATTACACACTGAGAAGGCTATGAGCGTAGCCAAATGGGCTTTGAGTTTAAACCCCCCTTCAGAGGGTTTAAAGCTAAAAAAAAACTCTTCATTATTTTAAAAAAATGCAAATTACACACTAAAATTCTTTGAGCTTAGCCAAGCCAAAGGGTAGTTTTGAGTTTAAATCCTCTATTCCAGATGGTTTTTTTTAGTTTAAAACCACTCCAGATATTTTTGAGTTTAAAATCCCCCTATAGAGAGTTTTAAGGTTGAAAGCCCCCTCTTCCATATTATTCTAAACTAAATTACACTCACCAAATTCTATGAGCGTAGCTAAATAGGGTTAAAAAAAACTCCAGAGATATGTTAGTTTAAAACCCCACAACAGATGATTTTAACGATAAAACTTTCATTTTCGATATAAAAATCTAAAGCAAACTACAGTCACCTAATTCCAAGAGCGTAGCCAAGAGAGGTTACAAAATTTCTACCAGTGGCTGGACTCCATTAATAAAGTGCAGTGGATAGTCATCTGCCGAAATTGAAAAAGGTTAAATGTGGCTCCACAAAGATGGCTAAGACGGATTTTAGGAGTTATAGAGATCGAGTCTCAATCAAGGAAGTCGTCTGCCGAACTTGGAGTCGACCCTATAGTGACAGAGCGTCGCATGAGGTTTGCGGGACATGTATTCCGACAAAATGAATTGCGCATAATAAGAGTTGCAATGACATAGAGGCCATTACGAGGAAGGAAATCGCAAACAGGAACATCCTAGTACAACTTCACGCCACACTTTCATAGAGGTCCTCAGAGCAGGTGGGAAGAGGCTTCAGACATTGCCAGTGACAGATTTTTGTGGAAACATCTTGCCGCCCAATGAGCCGAATGGCGCGTGAGGATCTAAGTAAGAATAGCACAGGTTTTGAAATAAAACTTTTAATAGCAGAGTAATGCACTGTAGATACCTCAGGATATGCATTTTTGAGGCTTTCAATACCGAATTTAGTGCTTGGCGGCGGGGCTTCGCCCCGCGCTGGGGGAGTTCGCAGCGCTCACCCAGATCCCATTGCTGTCAAGGGCGGGGAGTCTACAAATTTTCCACTAACTCCAGGAAGAACCTATTCTAGGGTATAATGAACGTCTTCCGACAGAATGAAGAGTCAGAATGTAATAAAGATTAATTATATATACACACACATATATATATATATATATATTGTTTTCCGCGGGGGGGGGGGGGGGTTGAGGGGGGGAGAGGAAAAATCCCCCCAAACCCCCCCCCTCGAAAAAAAATCCTTGCTACGCCCATGATATATATAGATAATAATAATGACATTGTTCTTCTACCTGATTATAAGTTAAGGTACAGAGTATATTATATTATTAACTAGCTGGATATGACCCGCGGCCTCTGAGACTGAGTTTTGGGTATTAATGATCTAGTGGATTGGATTTAGATCTTGTCAAATATGGCGAATGTTCCCTTAACATTCATTATTTTATATATCTAGCCATGGTTTACCCGATTTGTTAAATAGATTTGTTAAATTTTTATGGCCTCATTGGTTGCGGGAGGGACATAAAAGATACTCTACGGTCTGCGCCATGATCCCCTGAGGGTACTAAGGACGACCAAAAGGGTCTGCAGAAAGATGAAAATTGTATGAAATTAAAATAACTTTATCGATAAAAGCCAGATTATCGGATCCTATAATTGTTAATAAATAATCAACTCGCCCTTTACTAGGCCTACTCTTTAATATGTCAATTATGTACTATTCTATAATGATCTAGAGTCTAAACCAAAGATTTGAAAACATTTTTCACTTGGGTATTCCCGACTGGGTGTTGAACTATTTAAGATAAGATACGATAAGATAATTTTATTGATCCAATCCAATGGAAATTCAGTTTGACTACAATTGACAACCTCAGCGTAACTACTTTACAAAAACAATATGGATGAAAAATTCGAACAACATTCACACACGAAAACACATACACACTCACAACCAGCGCTTTATGAATTTGACTATGTACTTCTCGATGACGACCAGCTGATCTTGTAACACTCTGACTGATAGTGGGATAAAGAAGTTTTTAAATCTTTCTGTTTTAGTCCTAATGGAAAGGAGACGACCACTCCGTTCAGATCTGATGTAACAGTGGTTTAATGGGTGCAGGTTGTCTTTAAGAATCGTGAGTGTTTTGGAAATGCATCTTTCTTGCAAAAGCTCTTCAAGAGATGGTAGCTGTATTTGAGTGACATACGATGCTTTTTTAATTGGTCTATTAAGTCTATGTCTTTGTGCCAGTGACGTATTACCATACCAGCAGGTGATGGCAAAGTTGATTAGACTGCTGATAGTTGTTGTGTAGAAAAGTTTGATTATTGTTTTGTCTATGTTAAATTTTATTTTTATGTCTATGTTAACCCTTCTGCGCGAGGACACGCTTAGATAAGATAAGATAAGATAAATTTTACTGGTCCAATAAAATGGAAATTCAGTTTGACTACAAGTGACCACCTCAGCGTAGCTATTTTAACAATAACAATATAGATGCGAATACGAACAACATTCACACACAAAAGTCGAAACACATATGCATTCACAACCAGCGCTTTAAGAATTAGACTTCTATGTACTTCTCGATGACGACAGATGACCTTATAACAATCTGACCGAAAGTGGGATGAAGGAGTTTCAAAATCATAGACGATTGCATACTAATGCAGAAGCAGCTTATTGAAATATTCACACACAAAAAATTAAATCAAAATTTAAACAAGGGAGACCACAAGTACAAAAACATATGATATCTATGATCCTACTTAATGGGTCATTGTAGGAAGTTTTTGACTGCTTTCCTGTCTTCTTATTTGGTACAACACGGCTTCATTTCCGTATCGAACCTCATCGCAAATGAAAGAAACCAACTCAAAATGTGTCCTCGTTGAATCGGCCATAAGTACACTCATTAATATCATCCACTTCTACCCAAGTGATTAATTTTTTTTTTAAATTATTTTAAACAAAAGTTTCTCAATACACTCTCCTTCGACAACATATGTTACTTATATCTTGAACACACGTACGCCAGCGGGTATTCCCGATTGAAGTCATTAAGGAGTTAAAGAAATAGAATAATAGACGTCCAGGAACACCGTCAGTCTAAGTCGATGTCTAGGCCTATCACCAAACTAGAAATCTTCTAGACCAGATGTCTCAATCCAGTATTCTAGTCTAGAGTTTAAACGTTGCCATGTGTTGATCTATATCACCAAACTAGAGCCTTCTATAGTAGTGCTTCGCTCAGTAGTACGGGAAGATCTTGGAGGCGGTACGCGATGCTGATTTTTTTTAATTACCCATTAATTAAGTTCTGTTGATAAGTTAAAATAAATTAAAGTTTTAATTCACATAATTTAATATTATTTCATTCAATATTTGTACAAGCACATAACCAGTGTTATTTTACATGTTAATAATACATTTGACAAGGATCAGAAATTAGGAATGTGCTTCAGAGTCATTAAAATTCCATTTTCTTAAGACTACCTTGAATAAACTTCAGAAGTGTACACATTAAACCCACTAAATAATACTTAATTGTAAGACATTTAGCGGTCTTTGAATGTGACCGCATCACAAACCAAGAGATAAGAGACAGGTTTACTGCGGCGATTGGACCCTGTGATGACCTGCTAACTATCGTAAAAAAACGCAATCTAAACATCTATGGCCATCTTACAAGATCTTCGGGGCTCGCAAAGACCTCCCGTCAGGGAACAGTACCAGGAAAAAGAAAAAGAGGCAGACAGAGAGAGCGATGGGAGGACAACATAAAAGAATGGACGGGCCCGCCATTGACAGAGGTTCTAACTAAGGCAAAAGAAAGAGAGGAATGGAGAAAGATGGTTGACGAATCTTGCATGGTGACCCAACGATACAATTAGATAAGTATAAACATTTAGATTTTTTGATGTACCAATAAAAATGGCAATATTTCTATAGTGCAGTACTAAACGTGATTGAAATATATTTTATTAAATACCAATACAATTATGTATTAAAACAGGTGGAAGACTGTTAGATGTGCAGTTTTTTTCTTTAATATGGAAATAAACATGTTATAAAATAACCTCGCATATAGTGAGAGAAATTATTATTTGAATCAATCATAATTCTACACATTTGCGTACATCTACTATCAAAAGATTAAAATGTGCCCTGGTTAAGATCTTATGCGGTGTGTAAATCCAACAGTATTTCAAAAACCAGTTTAAACTAGCCAAGGGCTGCCCAAGAGACATTACAACTAACAAGATAGACTTATTAGTAGACTTATTAATATTTCAAATGGTGTATTTATTTACAAATGGGAGGCTTGTCTCCCTATTCGTCGTTTTCTTATCTGTCTCTGTCACTAATCAATCTTCTCTAAGCTCTAACCATCTTGTTCTCCATGCACGCATATCCTGCAACGTCATTCATCTGTCTGACTACGTCATTACTTTAATTAACCGTTGCCGCTAAAAAAAAAACCAATACACAATATATTTCTTTAAAAAAACGAACATAATCTCTAAACTAAACTTGGTCACTACAAATAAAAGTTAAAAAAAACAACATTTATTGTTCATTGCTGTAGAACAAATACATATAAATACTAGTTACATTGTTAAAGAAAGTAGTTATGAAACAGTTTGGTAGAACCAACGAGAAAATGCAAATGAATAAACACTAGTTAAATGTACATCTGTAGCAATCAAATTACATTCTGTCTACAATACATACATTTTGGAAAGAGTGTAAACATTAAGATCTACATCTGTAGCAATCAAATTACATTCTGTCTACAATACATACTTTTTGGAAAGAGTGTAAACATAAAGATCTACATCTGTAGCAATCAAATTACATTCTGTCTACAATACATACTTTTGGAAAGAGTTTAGACATAAAGAAGAAAACATTTTTAAACTTTATAAAAAAAAACAAAGCTTATATTAAGTATAATTGTATCAATTAGTTTGAATCAGACGTATAATCAAATGTGTGATAGATCTAGATTAACAAATACTAACAATAATAAATCTATGCTGTTAGAACTATTTTTACCACTTGTTTTTGTTTAGCACAATTTCATGCTGTTAGCTTTCTCGATAAGCTTATGATCCTATCCCTTTGTCTGGAGCAGTTGAAGAGGGGTAGGAGGAAAAATAATGGTGTATCTGGGTGATCGCTTTTTAAATGAATTTATAAAAAAACAAAACAAAAAAGGTGAACGACCTGAATTCGAACACGAGGACTAAAGCCTCCTCAGTCCAACACACTAACCACCATGCCAGTGAATCTCTAATGAAAATAGAAGGTTTTATGGTTATTTGTTGTTTGCTTCAAACTTTAAAGCGGCGATCTACAGCATATAAAAAAAAAGGGGGGGGGAGGGCTAATTCAACTTCTACCAGTGCATCAATAAAGTACAATTTCTTTCCCTAGTTCGAGATACCAAAAACTAATTAATTACCAAAGTTAATTAGCTAATTTTCTTTTTTTTTAAATTGATTAAATTAATAATTATGCGAAATTTCAGATTGATACGACGTTGGGAGTAGAGGAAATAACGTGTACAAACTTTTTACCAGACAGACAGACAGACAGAGTTGATATAATATTTGTAAAAACTTGAATTGAAAATGTATTGATGCAAAAAAAAGACTCTAAAACAAATACAATACTGAAAACTCTGTGGTTGCTGTTAAGAGCATTGCACTGTTATATTTGCATTTTATTTGACAGATTTATAAATATAACGAAGAAACGTTTTATTATAATTTTTCCTCCTATGTTGGAGGTTGAAGTTTATACACAGTCATCTGATCTTGATTTACAAAATTTGATTTATCATATCTTTTTCAGTACTAAAAATGTGATTAAAAATAATTAGGGCCTAGATGGTTATAAAGAAATCAATACTTATTACTCTGTACAGCGAATACAGACAAGAGCAACAAAACACTATACGCCTTGGGTTTGCTTTCAATGTACGAAAATTTCAACAAAAATACAGTTAAATTATTGAAAAAGGTTTTGCTAATTTGCATAATGTTTTAGTTTGGCATTGGAGCGCATTTTATTGCGTTTCTCGTCTTAGTTTATTAAAGCGAAAGTGGTAGATGTAGAACTATATCTATATTTAAACCTTTTTTACTTAAAGTTTCACGAAAAATCTCAAAGAAAAATAAAACAACTTTGAATGCAAATAAACAGTTAAAAGAGTTCTAAATTTGTATATATTGGGACAACCCGATGAGGTCAAAGGTTAGGGTCAAAGCAAATTATGTAAAACATTTTTACCTTATGCCCATTCTTTTAACTTTAACAAAGATCGTCGAGATCACCATCACTGTTCGTATCAAATAGATAAAAAACGTTATGGAAAAAAAGAAGGGGAGGACAATCGGATCAACACAAATTTTGATGACATAGGTATTATGCCCCTTGTTTATTAAAGCCCACACGTAATTTTTTTTTAATTCCCGAAAATATCTTTTAAATATTTGTTTTTGATATTTAGCAACATACCGGAATCAAAAAGCCGGGTTTTACCGGCCGATTGCTAGTAGCAAGCGGTCATGTACAAGCAACAACAAAACCAATCTTAAAACTTAAGAGTTCTCTTTTCCTGACACCATATAATTCGCATAAACGCCTTCATCGACATGGTTTTCTGCGTTCTCATTGGTCAATGCAGCCTCTTCCGGATTGGAATGTTTCAACGCTGATTCTGTTGTGTTCATATAGATACTCTGTCTGTCTTCATCTACATTGGGCACGTCTTGGTTAGTTTCAGTTTCTGTTCATTGTAAGAAATAAAGGTTTGATTATAATGATCATTGAAGAATTCATTGAGGCTACAGCATAAGCAGCATGCATAAGGCAACTTTAGATTTTGAAACTGGATTAAATGTCACAAGGCAGTGTTTCCCAAACTTTTTCTTTCACGGAACACTTTCTGAGTATTTAGCTTAACACTTGCTTATTTTTTAGATGGATAAATTCACATGGTAGCCCATTATTTAATTATTAAAGTAGTTCGCGGAACACCTATTCAGGCTTCGCGGAACACTAGGGTTCCGCGGAACACAGTTTGGGAAACACTGTCATAAGGTATCAGTTATCCAGGCAGTTAGTGGCCCATCTCGCCAGTATACATTATCTTATCAATGACAGAGCGCTCCTTCAAAGAAGAGGTTAATTCGTCCTACACGCATCCATGCATCAATCTAGTCGTGTATATAGATAAGAGACTTAAATACTCTACTAAGTTATTTGTGTTCCTGGCTTATTCAGATTGAAATCGCTAAAAGCACTAATAAAAAAAAAAAAAAGAGTGCTTATAAGAATTCGTCCCGGCATATGGAATAAGAAATGTGCCTTTATAGCTCTGTTTCAGACCTTGTGATTTATAGAATAGATGATGCTAAGGGGTCATATGTTTCTTCGGCCATCGGTAAACGAGCAGGGTGTCATGTGGCCAGCACAACGACCAGCCGCCTTTACTTTCCTCAACTAAAGTCAGATTCCCATTATTGTATTTATTTTATTTTATTGGTTGATTGTCAACCAGGGCACGTGAACTAATTATAACCTCTGCTCTGTAGTAGTCTATGGATGGCCGAGGTAAATAAAACAAAAACAAAAAAAATAAAAGCTTACTCTAGTAAAGCGTTGGTCATTTCTGCTTATACATACATCTTCATAAGAAATTAAATAAAGTTCCCCTTTCAAAACTTGCGATCTATAGGGCAGTTGATGTAAAGGTAGTCTTTTTCTGTGACCCACGGTTAACGAGAGTGTCAGGTGGCCAGCACAACGACTAACCGCCTTTACTTTCCCCCCCCCCCCAATATCAGGATTCAAACCCAGGACCACGGTTTGAAAGCCATGCCCCTTACCTCTCAGTCCCCTCGCCTTTACAAGAAATTATGTTTTCATTATTTTTGTTGATAGCCACCGTAACCCACTGACCCTCACACAGCTACTTTTCCTATTACCGCTTTGGGATCCAGGGGCAAAAACCTATGGCGAAGATAAAACTGGTAATCAAGACATTATTATTTCCCTTTACCTTGGATTTGAAAAGCTGCATAGGAAGGATCGGAGACTTTCCTGTTGAAGCTCATCTTGTTGTAGAAGTTATTGTCCGTCCCTGTGCTTTGTTTGCGAAGGTTACTTCCCTTGTGTTTTCTGGACCACATAAACCAAAGTGCCAGTAGGAATATGGACAGAAATAGCAGAAACAGTAAATTGATCAGCAGACCTGTGTTCAGTAAGAACCTGCTGGTGTCCACCTCTGTGAATAAACAAATAAAAGCATTAGAAAAAAGTTGCGGTGGTTTTAATACTTAACACTTTCTCTCCGTAATTATTTACCACATTCTGGTGGAATCAACGCTTGGTATCGTCAGATAGGAGAGAAAGAGTTAATAAGCCTACATCTTATTATTTTATCATATCTGTTATTCCTAGTTGTGTGTGTGTGTGCATGTGAAAAGAATATCACAGAGAAAATGTGTGTGTGTGTGCATGTGAAAGGAATATCACAGAGAAAAAGTGTGTGTGAGTGCATGTGAAAGGAAAATCACAGAGAAAAAGTGTGTGTGTGTGCATGTGAAAGGTATATCGCAGAGAAAAAGTGTGTGTGAGTGCATGTGAAAGGAAAATCACAGAGAAAAAGTGTGTGTGTGTGCATGTGAAAGGAATATCACAGAGAAAATGTGTGTGTGTGTGCATGTGAAAGGAATATCACAGAGAAAATGTGTGTGTGTGAGTATGTATTGGAGATTTTCACCATAAACTAAATAATGTCAAGGACGCTAAATTAACATTAACTGCTGCTAACAAAATAAAAATGAACTGATCAATTATTTTACTAAAATCTCAATTTTCTTTTTTCGCGAATAGCGGTGGTTAGGCTGCGTATTTGTCAAAACCGTGTCTTAGTGAGCGCTTTGGGGATAAAAGGAATATATGTACGAATTTTTTTGCGTATCCGTACGACAGTTGAAAAAAAAAAAACAACCATTGAAAAAATGTACTGAGGCTTGACCAATCAGTCAGAGTCAATGCAAATATAATATAGATAACAAAATGGAAAGAAAGTTACGCACCAAAAAAAGGTGCTAATACGTGCTTAAGAGGAAGGAATTATTGTTTTAAAGATCAGAAATTCAAATATCAGCTTTCAAAGACATCGTTGGTAGAAATAGCGAATAAAAAATCATTTTTGGTTCATTTAGCCACTGTGGTTTCGATCTTGAAAAACACTTTGCTGTCCTATGCTGAAGTAGAAAGGGGTAAAAATAGCCATTCCTTATAAACCTCGGCGAGTGGGAGATTTAGTGATTATAATAGGTTATTATGATGATGAATGAGTAGTCAGGACAATGAATTTTATGTCGTAAATTACTTTTGCGCTACAAACGAAAGGCTTTAGAAAATTTGATTCTGCTGTGGTACAAAAAGCACAAAAGATATCATATCGACACGTCATTTTTATTTTGTACACCGAATACACCAAAAATAAAATCGTCCTATTCATAGTTTTCCCACCATGTTTGAAAATCTTCAATCTGTACTTCATATAGATTGTCAGAATGAGCCCTAAAAAAGCTGGACGCAGAAGCGGCACTGAGAATGGCGTGAGGGCGACCAAATTATTAGGAAAAAAAATTTATTCTACTTTTACCTTGTTGACTTGTTGGCTTCAACAAGATTCGAACTCGGGACTTTCGGTTCTGAAACCTAGCGCTTTACCTTTCAGCCACCGCACCTGAGATTTTTTATTTCGGCATCCTTGGGCGCCACTGAGTCCACCCTAGATAATGGGTACTTGACATTAGTTGGGGAATAGTAAAGACTGTCGGTCATTGTGCTGGCCACATGACAAACTTAGTTGACCGTAGGTCACAGGAAAAAATGACCTTTACATCGTCTGCCCTATAGACCACAAGGTCTGAAAGGGGAACTTTACCTTGTGGGACGACCCTTTAGAAAAGAATATAATTACGTCCTAACCAGAATCCCCCGGCGATTCGGCAAGAGATAATGGCCATCTTAAACAAAAGTTCGGGTGTTTGCATACCACGCGATCAGGCAGCAATCCCTTCATCAAACTTTCAGCCTTGCGTTTATGTTTTTAGGTCTTAGCAGTACAACGAAAAACCGTGCAGTGTGCAAGCGCCCTAATGATTGCTCGAAACTCCTAAAGTTTATAGCGTTAAGATTGCTAATCTATTGAACGCCTAGATATCCTATAGGGGTTCAAATTTGTTGTTGTTGAATCAATTTAAAAAATGTATCAATTAATTAATCAATTAGTGGTGATTAATTAATTTTGTTTCATATAAGAAAAAGGTAGTTAAACATTGCAGTATTAAGATATAGTGCAGTGATTTTGAGGTTCTTTTCTTTAGAGAAGTTAAGGTATTTTTATGTATTTTTTTTTTTTTTGTTATTGCTCAAGAGCAAGTGTAGGCTACTAACATTAGGGAGTGCTGTGAGTGTGTAATGAACTTTCCACTAAGTTGTTAGAATGAATCACTTGAGTCCACTTCAAACTACTTCAGTCTGACTTTAAAAATCTGCATAGTCTATTTCATATTCTCTCTCTCTCTCTCTCTCTCTCTCTCTCAGTATGTGTGTGTGTGTGTCTCTGGGTCTTTCTATATACTCTTCACGTCTCTCTGATTCTCTCTTCCTTTTATTTTCTCTCAGTCCCTCTTTTTTTTGTACACTCTCCCTTCTCCACTTCTCGCTTGCTTTAATTTCTTTCTTTCTTTTTCTCTTTCTTTCTTTCTTTTTCTCTTTCTTTCTTTTTCTCTTTCTTTCTTTTTCTCTTTCTTTCTTTTTCTCTTTCTTTCTTTCTTTTTCTCTTTCTTTCTTTTTCTCTTTCTTTCTTTCTTTTTCTCTTTCTTTCTTTTTCTCTTTCTTTCTTTTTCTCTTTCTTTCTTTTTCTCTTTCTTTCTT
>JAZGLO010002906.1:0-5000 GCA_036873155.1 Biomphalaria sudanica
GTACTAATGTCTGCAGTACTCAACTATATTTCCCGAGCCAGTACTTATGTCTGCAGTACTCAACTATATTTCCCGAGCCAGTACTTATGTCTGCAGTACTCAACTATATTTCCCGAGCCAGTACTTATGTCTGCAGTACTCAACTATATTTCCCGAGCCAGTACTAATGTCTGCAGTACTCAACTATATTTCCCGAGCCAGTACTTATGTCTGCAGTACTCAACTATATTTCCCGAGCCAGTACTTATGTCTGCAGTACTCAACTATATTTCCCGAGCCAGTACTTATGTCTGCAGTACTCAACTATATTTCCCGAGCCAGTACTTATGTCTGCAGTACTCAACTATATTTCCTGAGCCAGTACTTATGTCTGCAGTACTCAACTATATTTCCCGAGCCAGTACTTATGTATTCAGATTGTCAATGTATAACATATCGGTTACTCAAGTCATACCGCGGAGTGCGTTGGCCGAGTTGTTTCAAACCTGGGGTCTTGGGTAATGGGTTCGAATCTCGATGGGATTTTGAGTTTCGGGACTGTTATGGCGCCCCTGAGCTCACCCAAAATCTAATGGGTACCTGATTTCAGTTGGAGAAAAGTAAAGGCTGTTGGTCGTTGTGCTGGTCACATGACACCCTGCTCGTTAACCGCTGGCCAAAGAAACAAATGACGTTAACATCATCTACCCTCTAGACCACAAAGTCTGAAATGGGAACTTAACTTTTTTTAAAGAAACAAATGACCTTAAAACCATCTGCCCTTTAGACCACAAAGCCTGAAAGGGGAACTTTCACTTTACGTTCCTGCCTGCCCCTTGACACCTCCAGATACACGCCGCCTCTGTCGCTGCCAGTAACTCACTACATCTAAACACTCATATCAAACCTGATGTCTTGGCAGTTAGGCTCAAGAACGTAATTCCTGACAACAAAATGCAACACGAAATACTGAACACACTCATGGCTGTGTTTGTAGTGTCCAACTTTGAACAATTTGATAGTTCAGTATAGCCTTAATAGAAGTCTTGCTCTTAGTTCTTATTTCACGGAAGTCGAATTCACAGAACTATTACATTCTAAATTAAAAGAATTGTTAAAATATCTCTGGCTTGATTAACTTGAGTATTCAAATGGTTCTCTTCAGCCTAGTAATGTTGTTTTCGGTACACCGGGTATTTGAATTCACAAATCCATCTTTCTTATCCAATCCTACTTTTTTTAGTTGCAATCCTTGACTAACGAACCATTTCCATAAAAGAACACATTGAAATAATCGTAACTATTAGTAACACTTAGACTCATAGTCTTAATATAGAACAACACAAGGGAGGTAGGAGGCTGCAACATCTAAAACTAATAGCATCAGTGGGCTAACACAAGATTTTATCTTTTTTTTAAAAAAAATTTTGAAGTGTCGCATTTCCCTTTCCCAGTCGTGTCAATCAACAAACACATTTTTTAAAAAAGATGCTTGTCAAATCCGGGAGCAGCATCAAGCACTAGAACATAGCACACAGCATTTCATTCTCTTGGTAAGGGAGACAAGCTACAGTACATAGTACCATTACTCAATTCTATACTTTAAAAACTTGACAACTAAGACATACAAATGTGTGTTCTTATTTATAAGAGTATTTGAGCCTATGAGGCATAACTTGACATAACGATTCAGAAAAACTCTACAACATCTGAAACATGTTAGTGATGTGCCTAGTTGTTAAGGTTAGGGTTAGTGGTTAGTGGTTAGGTTGTTTTAAGAGTGTGGACTCTATAATGGAGGGAAAGAGGCTGGTGAGCACTTCAGGCGTAGTTGGGTACTCATGAAATCTTTTTTTGTTTATTTTTACATCCTTGTTTGTAACAGACTATTTATCTTATATACTGTACCGCTGTATTTTTATGTGGCCACTGTATTTTTATATGGCCGCTGTAATTTTATGTGGCCGCTGTATTTTTATGTGGCCACTGTATTTTTATGTGGCCACTGTATTTTATGTATGTATGGCCGCTGTATTTTTATGTGGCCGCTGTATTTTTATGTGGCCACTGTATTTTTATTTGACCGCTGTATTTTTATGTGGCCGCTGTATTTTTATGTGGCCACTGTATTTTTATGTGGCCACTGTATTTTTATGTGGCCACTGTATTTTATGTATGTATGGCCGCTGTATTTTTATGTGGCCGCTGTATTTTTATGTGGCCACTGTATTTTATGTATGTATGGCCGCTGTATTTTTATGTGGCCACTGTATTTTTATGCGGCCACTGTATTTTTATGTGGCCGCTGTATTTTTATGTGGCCACTGTATTTTTATGCGGCCACTGTATTTTTATGTGGCCGCTGTATTTTTATGTGGCCGCTGTATTTTTATGTGGCCACTGTATTTTTATGTGGCCGCTGTATTTTTATGTGGCCACTGTATTTTTATGTGGCCACTGTATTTTTATGTGGCCGCTGTATTTTTATATGGCCACTGTATTTTATGTATGTATGGCCACTGTATTTTTATGTGGCCGCTGTATTTTTATGTGGCCGCTGTAGTTTTATGTGGCCACTGTATTTTATGTATGTATGGCCGCTGTATTTTTATGTGGCCACTGTATTTTATGTATGTATGGCCACTGTATTTTTATGTGGCCACTGTATTTTTATGTGGCCGCTGTATTTTTATGTGGCCGCTGTATTTTTATACGGCCACTGTATTTTATGTATGTATGGCCGCTGTATTTTTATGTGGCTGCTGTATTTTTATGTGGCCGCTGTATTTTTATGTGGCCGCTGTAGTTTTATGTGGCCACTGTATTTTATGTACGTATGGCCGCTGTATTTTTATGTGGCCACTGAATTTTATGTATGTATGGCCGCTGTATTTTTATGTGGCCACTGTATTTTTATGTGGCCACTGTATTTTTATGTGGCCGCTGTATTTTTATGTGGCCACTGTATTTTTTTGTGGCCGCTGTATTTTTATGTGGCCACTGTATTTTTATGTGGCCGCTGTATTTTTATGTGGCCGCTGTATTTTTATGTGGCCGCTGTATTTTTATATGGCGCTGTATTTTTATGTGGCCGCTGTATTTTTATGTGGCCACTGTATTTTTATGTGGCCACTGTATTTTTATGTGGCTACTGTATTTTTATGTGGCCACTGTATTTTTATGTGGCCGCTGTATTTTTATGTGGCCGCTGTATTTTTATGTGACCGCTGTATTTTTTGTGGCCGCTGTACTTTTTATGTTGCCGCTGTATTTTTATGTGGCCGCTGTATTTTTATGTGGCCGCTGTAGTTTTATGTGGCCACTGTATTTTATGTATGTATGGCCGCTGTATTTTTATGTGGCCGCTGTATTTTTATGTGGCCACTGTATTTTATGTCTGTATGGCTGCTGTATGCTTCATGTTAATGCCCTTTGTATGCTTTGTGCTTGAGACCGCTGTATGCTTTATGTTTAAGACCGCCAGTCACCGCTGTATGCGCTAAGTCTGAGACCTCTGTATGATTTATGCTGGTATTTCTTCCTTGCCATTTGACATTCAGTATTTTTTCTTAGACATGTCATGTGGAAGTGGTTCAGTTTTTCTTGCCTGTTTTTTGTATACTGTCCACGTTTCTGAGGCATAGAGTAATGCAGGAAGGATGACAGCTCGATAGACCTCCTATCTTTGTTGACTAATTGATTAATTTTTAATTGATTCATGTTTTGTTAGGTACAATAAATAATTGTTACACATTTGAACTTGATCCGAGAATGGTTGTGGGGAAAATAATGTGAGAAATAACACTTTATACTTCACTTACCCAAACACTATTGAATTCAAAAGCACACACTTAAACACACACAAACACACACACACACATACACATGTACTTAAACCAAACCTTTGTGTGCGGGTGCTTTGTATTTCTATTATGAGTGAAGTAGTACAGTACCCATAATCACCTCCATCTTAATGGTTCTGATAGATAGATAGATAGACACAACAGATAGATAGAAGTATATTATTTTAATGCGCAATTAATGTATTAGGTAACATAGATAGATAGATAGATAGATAGATAGATAGATAGATAGATAGATAGATAGATAGATAGATAGATAGATAGATAGATAGATAGATAGATAGATAGATAGATAGATAGATAGATAGATAGATAGATAGATAAATCAGACTGATGCGCTCCATGGTCATGGCCACATTACATTTTTATATGCTTGTGAGTCTTGGACGCTGACTGCAGAGCTATAGAGGATGATCCTAGCAATGGAATTGAGATGCTACAGAAGGATCCTTGGCATCACAAACCAAGAGATTAGAGACAGGGTTACTGCAGCGATCGGACCACATGATGACCTGCTAACTATAGTGAAAAAAACGCAAGCTCAAAATCTATGGCCATATTACAAGATCTTCGGGGCTCTCAAAGTCCTTCCTTCGGGGAACAGTAACAGGAAAAAGAAGAAGAGGCAGACAGAGAAAGCGATGGAAGTACAACATAAAAGAATGGACGGGCCTGCCATTGAAACAGGTTCTAGACAATGCAAAAGACAGGGAGGAATGGAGAAAGACGGTCGACGAGTCTTGCTTGGTGCCCCAACGGTCCAACAGACTAAGGGAGATAGGTAAAGGTAAACGTAACCATTGGCCGCCGGTGGTTGATTAAGATTTTCTTTCGCCGTCTGCGTCTGTCCTCGGCAGCGGATTACATACAAATATACATAGCAATAAAAGTCTAATTATTTTGGGGTATTCAAATATCCAACATGGACTCTGAGTGGTAAGTGTCACACAGTTTCTCATCCTCTCAACCCACTTCTAATGTAATGACTTACACATGGCGTTATAATAAATACATAATGTTGAAGTGATTCTTTGAAATAAATTATTTATAGACACGGATGCAGGAGTTCCCAAGCGTGTTATTTATAAGCCAACATTGGTGGAAAAGGATTGCAAAAGAGTCAACAATATCACCCCAACCCCATCTAGCCTTCGTATT
>JAZGLO010002908.1:0-12144 GCA_036873155.1 Biomphalaria sudanica
ATGTCTACAAATACAAGGCAGTGGACTGACACCTCTATGTCTACAAATACAAGGCAGTGGACTGACACCTCTATGTCTACAAATATAAGGCAGTGGACTGACACCTCTATGTCTACAAATACAAGGCAGTGGACTGACACCTCTATGTCTACAAATACAAGGCAGTGGACTGACACCTCTGTGTCTACAAATACAAGGCAGTGGACTGACACCTCTATGTCTACAAATACAAGGCAGTGGACTGACACCTCTGTCTACAAATACAAGGCAGTGGACTGACACCTCTATGTCTACAAATACAAGGCAGTGGACTGACACCTCTATGTCTACAAATACAAGGCAGTGGACTGACACCTCTGTGTCTACAAATACAAGGCAGTGGACTGACACCTCTGTGTCTACAAATACAAGGCAGTGGACTGACACCTCTGTGTCTACAAATACAAGGCAGTGGACTGACACCTCTGTGTCTACAAATACAAGGCAGTGGACTGACACCTCTATGTCTACAAATACAAGGCAGTGGACTGACACCTCTGTGTCTACAAATACAAGGCAGTGGACTGACACCTCTATGTCTACAAATACAAGGCAGTGGACTGACACCTCTATGTCTACAAATACAAGGCAGTGGACTGACACCTCTATGTCTACAAATACAAGGCAGTGGACTGACACCTCTATGTCTACAAATACAAGGCAGTGGACTGACACCTCTATGTCTACAAATACAAGGCAGTGGACTGACACCTCTATGTCTACAAATACAAGGCAGTGGACTGACACCTCTGTGTCTACAAATACAAGGCAGTGGACTGACACCTCTGTGTCTACAAATACAAGGCAGTGGACTGACACCTCTGTGTCTACAAATACAAGGCAGTGGACTGACACCTCTGTGTCTACAAATACAAGGCAGTGGACTGACACCTCTGTGTCTACAAATACAAGGCAGTGGACTGACACCTCTATGTCTACAAATACAAGGCAGTGGACTGACACCTCTGTGTCTACAAATACAAGGCAGTGGACTGACACCTCTATGTCTACAAATACAAGGCAGTGGACTGACACCTCTATGTCTACAAATACAAGGCAGTGGACTGACACCTCTATGTCTACAAATACAAGGCAGTGGACTGACACCTCTGTGTCTACAAATACAAGGCAGTGGACTGACACCTCTGTGTCTACAAATACAAGGCAGTGGACTGACACCTCTATGTCTACAAATACAAGGCAGTGGACTGACACCTCTATGTCTACAAATACAAGGCAGTGGACTGACACCTCTGTGTCTACAAATACAAGGCAGTGGACTTACACCTCTGTGTCTACAAATACAAGGCAGTGGACTGACACCTCTGTGTCTACAAATACAAGGCAGTGGACTGACACCTCTGTGTCTACAAATACAAGGCAGTGGACTGACACCTCTATGTCTACAAATATAAGGCAGTGGACTGACACCTCTATGTCTACAAATACAAGGCAGTGGACTGACACCTCTATGTCTACAAATACAAGGCAGTGGACTGACACCTCTATGTCTACAAATATAAGGCAGTGGACTGACACCTCTGTGTCTACAAATACAAGGCAGTGGACTGACACCTCTATGTCTACAAATATAAGGCAGTGGACTGACACCTCTGTGTCTACAAATACAAGGCAGTGGACTGACACCTCTGTGTCTACAAATACAAGGCAGTGGACTGACACCTCTGTGTCTACAAATACAAGGCAGTGGACTGACACCTCTGTGTCTACAAATACAAGGCAGTGGACTGACACCTCTATGTCTACAAATATAAGGCAGTGGACTGACACCTCTATGTCTACAAATATAAGGCAGTGGACTGACACCTCTGTGTCTACAAATACAAGGCAGTGGACTGACACCTCTGTGTCTACAAATACAAGGCAGTGGACTGACACCTCTGTCTACAAATATAAGGCAGTGGACTGACACCTCTGTCTACAAATATAAGGCAGTGGACTGACACCTCTGTGTCTACAAATACAAGGCAGTGGACTGACACCTCTGTGTCTACAAATACAAGGCAGTGGACTGACACCTCTATGTCTACAAATATAAGGCAGTGGACTGACACCTCTATGTCTACAAATATAAGGCAGTGGACTGACACCTCTGTGTCTACAAATACAAGGCAGTGGACTGACACCTCTGTGTCTACAAATACAAGGCAGTGGACTGACACCTCTGTCTACAAATATAAGGCAGTGGACTGACACCTCTGTCTACAAATATAAGGCAGTGGACTGACACCTCTGTGTCTACAAATACAAGGCAGTGGACTGACACCTCTGTGTCTACAAATACAAGGCAGTGGACTGACACCTCTATGTCTACAAATACAAGGCAGTGGACTGACACCTCTGTGTCTACAAATACAAGGCAGTGGACTGACACCTCTGTGTCTACAAATACAAGGCAGTGGACTGACACCTCTGTGTCTACAAATATAAGGCAGTGGACTGACACCTCTGTGTCTACAAATACAAGGCAGTGGACTGACACCTCTGTGTCTACAAATATAAGGCAGTGGACTGACACCTCTGTGTCTACTAATACAAGGCAGTGGACTGACACCTCTGTGTCTACAAATACAAGGCAGTGGACTGACACCTCTGTGTCTACAAATACAAGGCAGTGGACTGACACCTCTATGTCTACAAATACAAGGCAGTGGACTGACACCTCTGTGTCTACAAATACAAGGCAGTGGACTGACACCTCTGTGTCTACAAATACAAGGCAGTGGACTGACACCTCTGTGTCTACAAATACAAGGCAGTGGACTGACACCTCTGTGTCTACAAATACAAGGCAGTGGACTGACACCTCTATGTCTACAAATACAAGGCAGTGGACTGACACCTCTATGTCTACAAATACAAGGCAGTGGACTGACACCTCTATGTCTACAAATACAAGGCAGTGGACTGACACCTCTGTGTCTACAAATACAAGGCAGTGGACTGACACCTCTATGTCTACAAATACAAGGCAGTGGACTGACACCTCTATGTCTACAAATATAAGGCAGTGGACTGACACCTCTGTCTACAAATATAAGGCAGTGGACTGACACCTCTGTCTACAAATATAAGGCAGTGGACTGACACCTCTATGTCTACAAATACAAGGCAGTGGACTGACACCTCTATGTCTACAAATACAAGGCAGTGGACTGACACCTCTATGTCTACAAATATAAGGCAGTGGACTGACACCTCTATGTCTACAAATACAAGGCAGTGGACTGACACCTCTATGTCTACAAATACAAGGCAGTGGACTGACACCTCTATGTCTACAAATATAAGGCAGTGGACTGACACCTCTATGTCTACAAATACAAGGCAGTGGACTGACACCTCTATGTCTACAAATACAAGGCAGTGGACTGACACCTCTGTGTCTACAAATACAAGGCAGTGGACTGACACCTCTATGTCTACAAATACAAGGCAGTGGACTGACACCTCTGTCTACAAATACAAGGCAGTGGACTGACACCTCTATGTCTACAAATACAAGGCAGTGGACTGACACCTCTATGTCTACAAATACAAGGCAGTGGACTGACACCTCTGTGTCTACAAATACAAGGCAGTGGACTGACACCTCTGTGTCTACAAATACAAGGCAGTGGACTGACACCTCTGTGTCTACAAATACAAGGCAGTGGACTGACACCTCTGTGTCTACAAATACAAGGCAGTGGACTGACACCTCTATGTCTACAAATACAAGGCAGTGGACTGACACCTCTGTGTCTACAAATACAAGGCAGTGGACTGACACCTCTATGTCTACAAATACAAGGCAGTGGACTGACACCTCTATGTCTACAAATACAAGGCAGTGGACTGACACCTCTATGTCTACAAATACAAGGCAGTGGACTGACACCTCTATGTCTACAAATACAAGGCAGTGGACTGACACCTCTATGTCTACAAATACAAGGCAGTGGACTGACACCTCTATGTCTACAAATACAAGGCAGTGGACTGACACCTCTGTGTCTACAAATACAAGGCAGTGGACTGACACCTCTGTGTCTACAAATACAAGGCAGTGGACTGACACCTCTGTGTCTACAAATACAAGGCAGTGGACTGACACCTCTGTGTCTACAAATACAAGGCAGTGGACTGACACCTCTGTGTCTACAAATACAAGGCAGTGGACTGACACCTCTATGTCTACAAATACAAGGCAGTGGACTGACACCTCTGTGTCTACAAATACAAGGCAGTGGACTGACACCTCTATGTCTACAAATACAAGGCAGTGGACTGACACCTCTATGTCTACAAATACAAGGCAGTGGACTGACACCTCTATGTCTACAAATACAAGGCAGTGGACTGACACCTCTGTGTCTACAAATACAAGGCAGTGGACTGACACCTCTGTGTCTACAAATACAAGGCAGTGGACTGACACCTCTATGTCTACAAATACAAGGCAGTGGACTGACACCTCTATGTCTACAAATACAAGGCAGTGGACTGACACCTCTGTGTCTACAAATACAAGGCAGTGGACTTACACCTCTGTGTCTACAAATACAAGGCAGTGGACTGACACCTCTGTGTCTACAAATACAAGGCAGTGGACTGACACCTCTGTGTCTACAAATACAAGGCAGTGGACTGACACCTCTATGTCTACAAATATAAGGCAGTGGACTGACACCTCTATGTCTACAAATACAAGGCAGTGGACTGACACCTCTATGTCTACAAATACAAGGCAGTGGACTGACACCTCTATGTCTACAAATATAAGGCAGTGGACTGACACCTCTGTGTCTACAAATACAAGGCAGTGGACTGACACCTCTATGTCTACAAATATAAGGCAGTGGACTGACACCTCTGTGTCTACAAATACAAGGCAGTGGACTGACACCTCTGTGTCTACAAATACAAGGCAGTGGACTGACACCTCTGTGTCTACAAATACAAGGCAGTGGACTGACACCTCTGTGTCTACAAATACAAGGCAGTGGACTGACACCTCTATGTCTACAAATATAAGGCAGTGGACTGACACCTCTATGTCTACAAATATAAGGCAGTGGACTGACACCTCTGTGTCTACAAATACAAGGCAGTGGACTGACACCTCTGTGTCTACAAATACAAGGCAGTGGACTGACACCTCTGTCTACAAATATAAGGCAGTGGACTGACACCTCTGTCTACAAATATAAGGCAGTGGACTGACACCTCTGTGTCTACAAATACAAGGCAGTGGACTGACACCTCTGTGTCTACAAATACAAGGCAGTGGACTGACACCTCTATGTCTACAAATATAAGGCAGTGGACTGACACCTCTATGTCTACAAATATAAGGCAGTGGACTGACACCTCTGTGTCTACAAATACAAGGCAGTGGACTGACACCTCTGTGTCTACAAATACAAGGCAGTGGACTGACACCTCTGTCTACAAATATAAGGCAGTGGACTGACACCTCTGTCTACAAATATAAGGCAGTGGACTGACACCTCTGTGTCTACAAATACAAGGCAGTGGACTGACACCTCTGTGTCTACAAATACAAGGCAGTGGACTGACACCTCTATGTCTACAAATACAAGGCAGTGGACTGACACCTCTGTGTCTACAAATACAAGGCAGTGGACTGACACCTCTGTGTCTACAAATACAAGGCAGTGGACTGACACCTCTGTGTCTACAAATATAAGGCAGTGGACTGACACCTCTGTGTCTACAAATACAAGGCAGTGGACTGACACCTCTGTGTCTACAAATATAAGGCAGTGGACTGACACCTCTGTGTCTACTAATACAAGGCAGTGGACTGACACCTCTGTGTCTACAAATACAAGGCAGTGGACTGACACCTCTGTGTCTACAAATACAAGGCAGTGGACTGACACCTCTATGTCTACAAATACAAGGCAGTGGACTGACACCTCTGTGTCTACAAATACAAGGCAGTGGACTGACACCTCTGTGTCTACAAATACAAGGCAGTGGACTGACACCTCTGTGTCTACAAATACAAGGCAGTGGACTGACACCTCTGTGTCTACAAATACAAGGCAGTGGACTGACACCTCTATGTCTACAAATACAAGGCAGTGGACTGACACCTCTATGTCTACAAATACAAGGCAGTGGACTGACACCTCTATGTCTACAAATACAAGGCAGTGGACTGACACCTCTGTGTCTACAAATACAAGGCAGTGGACTGACACCTCTATGTCTACAAATACAAGGCAGTGGACTGACACCTCTATGTCTACAAATATAAGGCAGTGGACTGACACCTCTGTCTACAAATATAAGGCAGTGGACTGACACCTCTGTCTACAAATATAAGGCAGTGGACTGACACCTCTATGTCTACAAATATAAGGCAGTGGACTGACACCTCTATGTCTACAAATACAAGGCAGTGGACTGACACCTCTATGTCTACAAATATAAGGCAGTGGACTGACACCTCTGTCTACAAATATAAGGCAGTGGACTGACACCTCTATGTCTACAAATACAAGGCAGTGGACTGACACCTCTATGTCTACAAATATAAGGCAGTGGACTGACACCTCTGTGTCTACAAATACAAGGCAGTGGACTGACACCTCTGTGTCTACAAATACAAGGCAGTGGACTGACACCTCTGTGTCTACAAATACAAGGCAGTGGACTGACACCTCTATGTCTACAAATACAAGGCAGTGGACTGACACCTCTGTGTCTACAAATACAAGGCAGTGGACTGACACCTCTATGTCTACAAATACAAGGCAGTGGACTGACACCTCTGTGTCTACAAATACAAGGCAGTGGACTGACACCTCTGTCTACAAATATAAGGCAGTGGACTGACACCTCTGTCTACAAATATAAGGCAGTGGACTGACACCTCTGTGTCTACAAATACAAGGCAGTGGACTGACACCTCTGTGTCTACAAATATAAGGCAGTGGACTGACACCTCTGTCTACAAATATAAGGCAGTGGACTGACACCTCTGTGTCTACAAATACAAGGCAGTGGACTGACACCTCTGTGTCTACAAATATAAGGCAGTGGACTGACACCTCTGTGTCTACAAATACAAGGCAGTGGACTGACACCTCTGTGTCTACAAATACAAGGCAGTGGACTGACACCTCTGTGTCTACAAATACAAGGCAGTGGACTGACACCTCTGTGTCTACAAATACAAGGCAGTGGACTGACACCTCTGTGTCTACAAATACAATGCAGTGGACTGACACCTCTGTGTCTACAAATACAAGGCAGTGGACTGACACCTCTGTGTCTACAAATACAAGGCAGTGGACTGACACCTCTATGTCTACAAATACAAGGCAGTGGACTGACACCTCTGTGTCTACAAATACAAGGCAGTGGACTGACACCTCTGTGTCTACAAATACAAGGCAGTGGACTGACACCTCTGTGTCTACAAATACAAGGCAGTGGACTGACACCTCTATGTCTACAAATACAAGGCAGTGGACTGACACCTCTGTCTACAAATACAAGGCAGTGGACTGACACCTCTATGTCTACAAATACAAGGCAGTGGACTGACACCTCTGTGTCTACAAATATAAGGCAGTGGACTGACACCTCTGTGTCTACAAATACAAGGCAGTGGACTGACACCTCTATGTCTACATATACAAGGCAGTGGACTGACACCTCTATGTCTACAAATACAAGGCAGTGGACTGACACCTCTGTGTCTACAAATACAAGGCAGTGGACTGACACCTCTGTGTCTACAAATACAAGGCAGTGGACTGACACCTCTGTGTCTACAAATATAAGGCAGTGGACTGACACCTCTGTGTCTACAAATACAAGGCAGTGGACTGACACCTCTGTGTCTACAAATACAAGGCAGTGGACTGACACCTCTGTGTCTACAAATACAAGGCAGTGGACTGACACCTCTGTGTCTACAAATACAAGGCAGTGGACTGACACCTCTATGTCTACATATACAAGGCAGTGGACTGACACCTCTATGTCTACAAATACAAGGCAGTGGACTGACACCTCTGTGTCTACAAATACAAGGCAGTGGACTGACACCTCTGTGTCTACAAATACAAGGCAGTGGACTGACACCTCTGTGTCTACAAATACAAGGCAGTGGACTGACACCTCTGTGTCTACAAATACAAGGCAGTGGACTGACACCTCTGTGTCTACAAATACAAGGCAGTGGACTGACACCTCTATGTCTACAAATACAAGGCAGTGGACTGACACCTCTGTCTACAAATACAAGGCAGTGGACTGACACCTCTATGTCTACAAATACAAGGCAGTGGACTGACACCTCTGTGTCTACAAATACAAGGCAGTGGACTGACACCTCTGTCTACAAATACAAGGCAGTGGACTGACACCTCTATGTCTACAAATACAAGGCAGTGGACTGACACCTCTGTGTCTACAAATACAAGGCAGTGGACTGACACCTCTGTGTCTACAAATACAAGGCAGTGGACTGACACCTCTGTGTCTACAAATACAAGGCAGTGGACTGACACCTCTATGTCTACAAATACAAGGCAGTGGACTGACACCTCTATGTCTACAAATACAAGGCAGTGGACTGACACCTCTATGTCTACAAATACAAGGCAGTGGACTGACACCTCTGTGTCTACAAATACAAGGCAGTGGACTGACACCTCTGTGTCTACAAATACAAGGCAGTGGACTGACACCTCTATGTCTACAAATACAAGGCAGTGGACTGACACCTCTATGTCTACAAATACAAGGCAGTGGACTGACACCTCTATGTCTACAAATACAAGGCAGTGGACTGACACCTCTGTGTCTACAAATACAAGGCAGTGGACTGACACCTCTGTGTCTACAAATACAAGGCAGTGGACTGACACCTCTATGTCTACAAATACAAGGCAGTGGACTGACACCTCTATGTCTACAAATACAAGGCAGTGGACTGACACCTCTATGTCTACAAATACAAGGCAGTGGACTGACACCTCTATGTCTACAAATACAAGGCAGTGGACTGACACCTCTATGTCTACAAATACAAGGCAGTGGACTGACACCTCTATGTCTACAAATACAAGGCAGTGGACTGACACCTCTATGTCTACAAATACAAGGCAGTGGACTGACACCTCTGTGTCTACAAATACAAGGCAGTGGACTGACACCTCTATGTCTACAAATACAAGGCAGTGGACTGACACCTCTGTGTCTACAAATACAAGGCAGTGGACTGACACCTCTGTGTCTACAAATACAAGGCAGTGGACTGACACCTCTGTGTCTACAAATACAAGGCAGTGGACTGACACCTCTATGTCTACAAATACAAGGCAGTGGACTGACACCTCTATGTCTACAAATACAAGGCAGTGGACTGACACCTCTGTGTCTACAAATATAAGGCAGTGGACTGACACCTCTATGTCTACAAATACAAGGCAGTGGACTGACACCTCTATGTCTACAAATACAAGGCAGTGGACTGACACCTCTGTGTCTACAAATACAAGGCAGTGGACTGACACCTCTGTGTCTACAAATACAAGGCAGTGGACTGACACCTCTGTGTCTACAAATACAAGGCAGTGGACTGACACCTCTGTGTCTACAAATACAAGGCAGTGGACTGACACCTCTGTGTCTACAAATACAAGGCAGTGGACTGACACCTCTATGTCTACAAATACAAGGCAGTGGACTGACACCTCTATGTCTACAAATACAAGGCAGTGGACTGACACCTCTATGTCTACAAATACAAGGCAGTGTATCAATTAGTTTGGATCAGTCATGTCATTGAATTTGTAATACATCTAGACTAACAATAATAAATCTGTGTGATTAGAAATATTTTTTTACCAATTGTTTTTGTTATTCATGTTTTTAGCTTTCTCAATACGCTATGATCCTATCATGTGCTTGGACCAGTTGGAAATGAGTGGGGGAGAATATGTGTGATTACTTTTTAAATGTTTTTTTCTTTTTTAAAAAGGTAATGACCTGAATTTGAACTTGTGGGTTAAAGCCTTCTCAAGCCAACGCAGTAACCACTTTGCTAGCAAAGAGTCTATGAACATGGAAGATTGTATAGTTATCTATTGTTTCTATTTAATTTTTGTGTTCACTAAGTCTCAGACGACAACCTATTAAGGGGACTAATTCAGCTTATACCACCACTTTAGTCAAGTACTATTTCTTTCCTTTGTTTGAGAGACCAAACAAAATAATTTCTTACCAATAGTTGATAAACTAATTGGTTAAATTTCTCTTTTATGGATTCTTGTGTTGTCAGGTAAAAGAAATAATTGTCTAAAATTTCAGCTTGATCCGATATTGGGAACATACCAAATCAATAAATAAGACATAAATAGAAAGCCCTAAGGAGATGTTTAAAACAATGTTTCTGTCCAGTTATTATGGAGTTTTTACTTTGCTACTAAGTAAGAAAATCTATATGAAATGGTTCTAATTACGAGAGAACAAACATGTGCATTCTACAAACTAGTGTGTGTGTGTGTGTGTAATGGTGAATGTTGACCCATATCTGGCCTGACACAATAGATTAGTAAGTATGTAGTTTGAACCATATGATTTTAACCTGTCTCACCTGTCATTACTTCCCACAGGCCACCAATTTGACAGATAAGATCCTATCACTTATTGGGCTTACTATTACAATGACCTTTATTCTAAGTCTATGTAGTTGTGTGTCGCCTGCTAGATATATCTGAAGGTTATAATTGGTTGATTTCTCTGCTGATAGTGATTCAATATACACACAGCTTGGGGGTCATTTTACAATGAGAGCACAAGTTTCAGATAAACTTGTTTTTTTTTTCAAATATCTACAAGCCTTTTTTCACTTTGCATTTTGGTAAAGGTTACAAGGAAAAGGTCAAATCTACAAAAGCTGTTTACTTATGAGCCTGTAATTATCTACAAATTCTGAAAGAAACATGCCCACAAAACTAAACAAGTGTACAGCACCACATTGAGGACACCTCAAACTTACAGGATTGACAAAGAATGGCTGTGAATAAGGTTTTCCTGACAGTGGTGAACTGGATGAGTGTCTGTAGGTCTGTCTTATTGGACTTGAGGGTGCTGACCTCTGGGGACTCTGACTGCCATCACTGTCACTGCCAGAACTGCCTGGAGGAGTTGGTGGTAGTAATATTGTTTCTAAGTTGACTGTAGAAATAGTGAAATCAAAATAATAATAATAATACAAAGACTCCTAAAATCCTCAATTTTAAAATTAATTTTTAAAAGACTTTTTGTTACTTTAAAGAGTAAAAGTTAACTTCATGACTTGAAATATAATCAAATACAATCAAATATAAGCAATACTGTCTTGAAATAAACTGGTGTAAATAAAAGAAGGATGGACTAACCGGATGGTTCACTTCCTTGGTCTAAGCAATCTGGTTGTTCCTCTTTGATTTGGATATTAGGAAAGGTGATGGGCTCATTCAGAAAAGAGGTTGATGATGATGCTAGGGATGTGGTTGTGACGATAATGGTTGGCTGTCTGGATGAAATGTTGAATGTGGTTGAGGTGGATGATGATGTGGTAACAGCCAAGAAGCTGTCTGAGATGTTGGTTTCAGTATTCATCACTGGAGCTGGTTTCATGGTCAGATCTAAGGCGGCAGTATTGGAGAAAATGTCTGTGTCAATGTCTGAAATTTAAAAATTCAACAAATGTCACAGAACTAAATTGGTAGTGTCAGAGAATATGTCTACTTCAATGTCTAGAATAAAAGATTCAACAAATGTAACAGAACTAAAATTGGTAGTGTCAGAGAATATGTCTACTTCAATGTCTAGAATAAAAGATTCAACAAATGTAACAGAACTAAAATTGGTAGTGACAGAGAATATGTCTATATCAATGTCTAGAGTAAAAGATTCAACAAATGTAACAGAACTAAAATTGGTAGTGACAGAGAATATGTCTATATCAATGTCTAGAGTAAAAGATTCAACAAATTTCACAGAACTAAAATTGGTAGTAACAGAGAATATGTCTATATCAATGTCTAGAATAAAAAATGTAACCAATGT
>JAZGLO010002910.1:0-20104 GCA_036873155.1 Biomphalaria sudanica
TAGTAATCTAGTAATATTAACTTGATATATCTTATCTTATCTTCTTATCTTATATAATACAGACGTTACTTCAAAAAAGAAGATGATTACGTCCTACGCGTCATGCATTTAGTCATGCATATTAACCAATGACTTAAATTCTGCCAAGTCACTGGTTTTCCTGGCTAGCTCAGGCAACCCATTCCATGCTCTAATAGCACTAGGGAAGAAGGAGTATTTGTACAAATTTGTCCTAGCATATGGGACGAGGAATGTGCCTTTATCTTTGTGTCTTTCAGAATATTTTATTAAATTTTGTTTTTGTATTTGAAGATAATGGTTTAGTGTTTTATGTGTAATTGCTACTTTACTTTTGAGTCTTCTGTCCTGAAGGCTTTCTAAATTTAGTGATTTTACTATAGGTGTTACTCTAGTCAAATGTGAATATTCATTTGTTATGAATCTCACTGCTCTATTTTGTGACTGTTCCAGTTTCTTAATGTTTTCTTGAGTTGAGGGGTCCCAAATGGAGGATGCATATTCTATTATTGGCCTAACCAAGGTTAAATAACATTTTAGTTTTATGTTCTTATTTGATTTATAGAAATTTCTTTTAATAAATCCTAATGCTTTGTTTGATTTTTTTTATAGTTTCATCAATATGTGGATTCCATGACAGTTTTTCATTTATTATAACACCTAGGTATTTTGTGTTTTTAGTCTGTGTTACTAGTTTGCCATGAATAAGATAAGTGGAATTAATTTGTTTTAGTTTTTTTGTTACTCTTAACAACTGATATTTTTCTGGGTGGAAAGACATGCTCCAATTTGATTCCCATTTCTGTAATTCACCTAATTCTCTTTGTAAAATATCTGTGTCTTGTGTTGTTTTTATTGTTCTATATATTATGCAATCGTTTGCAAATAATCTGACTTTTGTTCCTGAAGTAATGCAATTTGGTAAATCATTTATGTAAATTAAAAATAGTAGTGGACCCAAGACTGTTCCTTGAGGTACACCTGAGTTTACTGTTATCGGTGTTGATTTAGAGCCATTTATTATTACAGTTTGTTCTCTCCCTATCAGAAAATCTTTAATCCACTGATGCAGTGGACCATTAATGCCAAAATATTTTAATTTTTTAAGCAAACGATGGTGGTGAACTTTGTCAAAAGCCTTAGAAAAATCTAGTAAGATAGCATCTATTTGTTCACTATATAGATCTCTATTACTTTTTATTAGATCAAAATCTAAATAAATTATAAATAAATATGTCAATATGTCACTTATACTTATGACTTAAAGTTAAATTTAAATGATTGATTATTTTATGATTAATGATATGACTGTGGCAATAATATTAACAAAGTAACATAAGTACTCAAACCTCCTGCAGTGGCTGCAGCATGACACCTAGGATGGCTGCTTGCAGGGTTCCTTCGACCATCATGATAACAGAATGGAGTGCTGCCTTCAGTTGTATGACTATGGTCTCAGATTTAACACTGCAAAGTACAATCTCTAAGATTTTAATTTGCAAATGACAAGTTTACAATAATATACAGTTAGATTTATATCATATAGTTTAGAATGTAAATTTATTGTATATTATATCTGGATTGGATTATCTAGTAGAAGCATTATATAGTATTACCAAGCCAACTCTAAATGCAATTTCTTTCTCCCTGTCTTTTTAAATGGTTCAACACTAATTTCTAATCTTATACTCTGTTATGTTAAGTCAATCTGGTCATGAAGCTAAAATCTACATCAGATTATAAAGTTGTGATATAGACTTAAACATACATTTAATTTATTCTAGTCTAGCCCTAAGATATCTTCTAACATACATTTATTCTAGTCTGGCCCTAAGATATCTTTTAAGACTGATATAGATGTTGTGATATAGACTTAAACATACATTTATTCTAGTCTAGCCCTAAGATATCTTCTAACATACATTTATTCTAGTCTAGCCCTAAGATATCTTCTTAGACTGATATGTACTAGTCCAAGACAAGTTTGTGCCTTTAGGATTTCTAGTATCAGTATCAGGTACTACTGATCTTGATTGAATTACTATGTGTGAACAAAATATATATGGATAGTAGCCTGGCGCTGCTGCATGTGTTTTGGACTTCTAGCTTGATGGTCATGAGTTTAAACCCTGCCTGCTGTCATCCATTGCTCTCCAGCAGGAGGTTTGGGCTGCTAGGATGTAATTTTGAAACTGACGCATGTTAAGAAAGTGACAAGTCAAATCATTTAAGATCTAGTTATAAAGAATTTATTTTATTTAGAGAAATGAATGATGCTGTTATATTGCTAAAGTTTTAACAAATGTTTTTTTTATGTAGGTTTCATATCAATATGTAAATTGATTTTAGCAGCAAATTATCAACGAATATTACAGGATTTAATGTCATATATTAGCTTCAAATTTTGTTATGCTAAGTAGGAGAGAGAGGTAATTAACATTTTTCTTTGTAGTCTGTATTGTTCTGCATCAGTAGCTTGGGGTCTCAAATGGATTGCTTCTGTTCTCCACATAAAATATCAACTTTGTAAATATCTTTGATTGTTTTTCATTGAGTATATTAGTATGTATTATTAATCTAAATTTTATAAGTCAATTGATAAACCAAACTAACAGTCTTCCTTCTGTTACTGAAAAATATAACTGAATAGATGCAGTTTCTTGAGTACCACAATTTATAAGGCTAATAGAACTAATACTTAGCCAAATTTCAATGCCATTCTTTAAAAGAGTGAGTTTCTAAGTTAAGCACTAGTCAACATTAGGTATATTACATTTTTTTTAAAGTATAATTTTGTTTGTCAAAACACATATTTTTTAATAGGTTTGAGTTACAAAGCTCTTGTAGATAAGATAGGGACATTTTTCTTTAGTTATTTCCCTTGATTTCATTTCTTTGTTGAAATTTTATTGTATAATGATAAACTGAGATGATGTTTGTCACTGTTTTATTGTACTAAATGACAAACTGACTTAATTTTAGTGGCATTTTTTTTGTAAACTGACTTGATTTTGTTTTATTTAGTTTTTTATCTGGCTGAATGTTTTTTTTTATTGTTTTTTTTTAAATTATATTGCAGGCATTTTTAGAATTTCTCAATTCAATCCAGCAGAAACAATACATTGATATAATACTAATATAAATTACTGATACGGCTGGTTTAGAATAATGCATAGCATCAGATAACTATCAAAAATTCAAATAGAGCATCAGGGTTTATTAAAAGAAATTTCTATAAATCAAATAGGAACATAAAATTAAAATGTTATTTAACCTTGGTTAGGCCAATAATGGAATATGCATCCTCTGTTTGGGACCCCTCAACTCAAGAAAACATTAAGAAACTGGAACAGACACAAACTAGAGCAGTGAGATTCATAACAAACGAATATTCACATTTGACTAGAGTAACACCTTTAGTAAAATTACTAAATTTAGAAAGACTTCAGGATAGAAAACTCAAAAGTAAAGTAGCAATTATACATAAAACACTGAACCATAACCTTCGAATAAAAAAACTAAATTTAATAAAATACTCAGAAAGACGCAAAGATAAAAGCACATTCCTCGTCCCATATGCTAGGACAAATTTGTACAAATGCTCCTTCTTCCTTAGTGCTATTAGAGCATGGAAGAGTTGCCTGAGCTAGGCAGGAAAACCAGTGACTTAGCAGAATTTAGGTCATTGGTTAATATGCATATTGCTTAGGACGTAATCATGTAATCATCTTCTTTTTTGAAGTAAAGTCTGTGTTATATAAGATAAGATAAATCTTCTAAGCTATTGATAATTTTTTAAATGTTTGTCCCAGTGTTACATTGCTAGCTAATGATGTGTTTTTTTTGTTCTTTTTTTGACTAGTCACATCATTATGACCTAACTAGTACTTTGAGTAACATGCCATGGAATCGAAGGTCAAGGTCAGTAGTTAATTTTATTTTGTTGAAAACACACAGACGAAATACCTAACATTCAATCAATGAGACTTTTTTTATGTTTTGTTTGAAAACCACTGTTAGACTTTATATTTTCTGTCTTTGCTTTGTGAGATGTTGGGCATACGAGTGAGCATATGTGGACAGCGATCATGTGTGGACAGCGGGAGTGATTCCCTTTCCACCATCCTATCAAACTATCAAACTTAGGTATATGTATTGCTGTAGAATTTAAAATATCTGCGAAGAAATTTCAGGAGAAAAAAAATCTTTTTGCATTCAGCACTCTTATTGTTGGGGTGCGGTGGCTGAGTGGTTAAATGCTTGACTTCTGAACCTGGGGTCCTGGGTTCAAATCTTGGTTTTGAATTTCATGATTTTTAGGTCACCCGTGAGTTCACCCAATTCTGATTACAGCTCCCGCCGATTTATTGGAGCTGTCATCTTTATGCAGTGCATGCACTTGCATTGTGGCGTTGGAGGCAATGAGGCCTTCTGATGCTCTAGCACGAGATGGAGAGCTGGCAGTGTAAGACAGGGCATTGCCCTGTTGTAGCATATTTTGCCCGGTTGCGGCCCAGTTTTGATGCCCGATGCCAACACTGTGGAGAGTCAGTGGAAACAGTGGCACACGTCTTGCAAGAGCTGCGGGGGAATGTGTCTATAGAGTCACTTGGCCTGTATGTTAGCTTTGAGGCACTACGCCGAACAGCAGAGTTTCTCGCCAAGGATCAGCCTTGCTACCAATTGGAGTTCATCTCAGATGGGTACCTGACATTAGTTAGGGTATAGTAAAGCATTTGGTCATTGTTCTAGCCACATGACACCCTGCTTATTAACCGTTAGCCAAAGAAACAGATGACCTTAACATCATCAGCCCAATAGATCACAAGGTCTGAAAGGGGAACCTAACTTTACTTTTGTTGCGATTCATTCCAAAATGTGAACGAGTCTAATACTGTGTCTCAGTAGACCGCTGCTTCCCAAACTTTGCTATGTGTATGTTTGTAGAGCTCACTCATATCCTCTTCCGCTTTCATATAAAGTATGACGTTTTGGTGATCTGCGTTCTTTGCTGATGGCTAATCGCCTTGTATTGTATCACAAAATACCGACGGCTCCCGACCTCAAGGCAAGTATTTAATGAGATCATATTCTCTGCATATGAAGTCTAATTGGATTGCATGGCGCTCAAGTCATCTAGTCCATGTCTATCAATTTTTTTTTCTAATCGTATTCCACTTAACAAGGTAGGTTTATTTTTTATTGATAAGTCTCGAGCGCACGACGGAAATGACGTGTTTGCACTCGATCTTGTGTGCTAGCATCACAAGAGTCGAACGGAAATGGTTTCTTTGCGACAGTGCTTACTTCAGGGGTGAGATAGATGGCCAGCTGAGGTGGGGTCTCAAATTCAGTTCATCTAGGCCGAAGGTTTTATCACGGACGTGAGTTATCTGTAACGCTATCACGAGACGAGGCCTAAGGATGATAAGATGTCCCTTCAGCCGATCAGTAACTTTAACAGGACAAGACAATTTGACTTTATACGAATTGTGCCTGTCGGACTGTTGAAAAAGATTCAGGAAGGCTACACATACTTTACCCTACGGACTGTTGGATTCAGGAAGGCTACTCATACTTTACCCTACGGACTGTTGGATTCAGGAAGGCTACACATACTTTACCCTGCGGACTGTTGGATTCAAGAAGGCTACACATACTTTACCCTACGGACTGTTGGATTCAGGAAGGCTACACATACTTCACACTGCGGACTGTTGGATTCAGGAAGGCTACACATACTTTACCCTGCGGACTGTTGGATTCAGGAAGGCTACACATACTTCACCGTACGGACTATTGGATTCAGGAAGGCTACACATACTTCACCCTACGGACTGTTGGATTCAGGAAGGCTACTCATACTTTACCCTGCGGACTGTTGGATTCAGGAAGGCTACACATACTTCACCCTACGGACTGTTGGATTCAGGAAGGCTACACATACTTCACCCTACGGACTGTTGGATTCAGGAAGGCTACACATACTTCACCCTACGGACTGTTGGATTCAGGAAGGCTACACATAACTCACCCTGCGGACTGTTGGATTCAGGAAGGCTACACATACTTCACCCTACGGACTGTTGGATTCAGGAAGGCTACACATACTTCACCCTGCGGACTGTTGGATTCAGGAAGGCTACACATACTTCACCCTGCGGACTGTCATCACGATGTTCCCAGGTTCGAACCCTGCCACCCCCTGACGTCCTTGAGGAGGTTTGGTTTAGGAGAGAAATCTTGAAGTATTGAAAGATGGCAGTAATTGTGCGTTTCATTACATACAAAAAAGCTTATATAAGGGAAAGTATTTTTTTTTTTGTATTTTGCTTGTTGTTGTTTTTTATACGCAAACGTTTGAACTTAGTAGCACCCGTCCCGTCAGTTATTAATAGGTTTGCATGTTTAGAAGAGGTGTCATGGTTTTGAATAGTAACATGTTTTTCCTTATCAAATTCACTATATTTATGTGATAGTTCATAAGAGATTGTATTTGTTCAATATGATAGCCCTTTTTTTTAAAAGTACAGGTTGCTATGAAATGTTTGGGTAAAAAAAATATTTGAATAAGTCTTTTTAAACGTATATGTTAACTAATTGGTCGTACAATAATTCAGTTTATTCAAAAGGTTACTACAAACTCATACACATTTGAGATCATGGTGTAATAAAGGCAACATAAAAAAGGGGGTGGAGTTTTCAAATCTAGATTTCATTTTCTCAATTCGGACGTTATTTCCTTTACAATTAAAATGAATTCAAAATACTTTGTTCTGTAATTAGAGGACACAATAAAATAGTTTAAAAATGCGAAAACAAAAAAGTGTCGTCTCATTGTGATGCACATTCCAGTTTGAAAACAAAAAATGGTGAAGTAAGGACTAAGTGCCCCCGCCGCCATATGTATTATCACCATACTCTTCATGGATCACGGCGGGAATGGTGCTGCGTGTGTGTGTTGAGGGGGGGGGGGGAAGGTGTAATCGATACCACACCTCCATTTTACATTTACATCTGAATCTTCAAATATTTTTGTCCACCCGCAGCAGACTTTTACATTGGTGAGACAGGACACAAGATTTGGTTTAACTTAGAAATAAGCCGAATGTATATTTTAGAATAAATAGTTGACACACATTCTAAAATTTCTCCACAAAAATACACCCGTTCACTTCTTCCCAGAACAGTTTGCCGGGCTATCGCCCCCGGGAATCCGCTAGTGGTCTACTCGAGTCTAAATGTCTTGATATAGTCAAAAGATTACAGAGGAATGATCTGGATGAATTTCTAAAGACCCAACCTTCCCGAGCAAGTGACTTCATGTGTTGATTAATTCGTCTCTGAAAGCGGCACGAAGACGTTCAAATCCCTACATTGTATATTGACACCAACATTTTATTTTGCTTCAACTTTTACTGCAGACGTCAGGTTTGGGTTATTTATAGATACACACACGACCTAGAGAAATGTATACACCTCACAGCCTCGTCGCACGTGGGAGAAGGGAAAAAAAAATGTTCGTACAGTGTTGAACCGTCCCACCTCTTCTATCAAACTACCTACACTATCACCCCCAACAGCCAATTTCGGTTCCATCGTGCCCTCCGAAACTCAAGTAGAAGACAACGCGGTGCCAAGAGAGAAGGGAATCCTGGGATTGGATTTGAAGGGGGGAAGGAGTTGACGTGAATCACCTAACTGTGGACCAGCTTGTATCAACTCTCTTACAAGTGCCTTAGTTGCTTGTTTTGGTTTTGAATGTTTTGAAAAAAAAAACTGGACGAGACGAAACACAAGTAGGTAAACGATTTTATTTTGATATTTAGTTGACAGAATTTCACCGTTAGCTCTGCATTGTTAAACATTGAATTACTAGAGTTGTTGCCCTTGAAAAAATAATTATGAGAAGTTTGCCCTTCAATTTTCTTTACAGTACTCTGAATTGCACTAGCATTGCCCTTCAGTCTATTTATTAGTACATTGCCATTTCCAATACTTTGAATTAAAAACACATATTACATTTCAGTCTTTTAATCAATAGTATATATGCAGGGTCGGATTTAAGAGTGCGGGGCAACATTTTTGTGGAGGCCCTACACTTTTTGGAAGCTTTAATAAAGATCCACCTATGAATGAAAAAACTTATTACTTAGATCTAAAAGATAGCTATATTTTAGAAGAAAAAAATAAAGAGTTTTTTTTTTCGTAATTTAATCCCACTTTCCTTTAAAAAAAAAAATTAATATGCATATTTTAGTTTTACAAAGTGTATATTTGTCAGTTTGTGGAAGGTAAGGCCTTTGGTAGACGCTCTGTCATAAATCCGAAACTGTATTTCCATATTACGAGTATGCTACATGCGTAAACTTCTTAACAACAAAAAATGCGAAAATAAATGTAAAAAAACAATAACAAAAAAACAAACAAAAAAAAAAACAACAACACTAGAGTTTCGGATATATTTTTTTAAAATCTCTTTTGTGGAGTACCTGTAGCCCCGCCTGACCTCCCTTAAATTCGGCCCTTTAAACATGCATATTAAATTACATTTATATTGCTTAATAGTTAGACGACATTGTAGAATACATTGAAAATGCACAAGTGTTGTCCTTCAGAATACTTGCATCTATTTATTAATAATACATAGAATGATTATGCGCTCTGGACTGTCGTCTCCATGGTTCCGGTTTCGAACCTGCCCTCCTCTGTCCCCGCCCTCCTGTGGGAGGCTTGGGCTGGGTGTGTGTAATAGTATTCAAAGCTAAAGGGACATCCAAAATATGCTGTATTACAATGTGTAATACATAGAAGGCGTGGTCCTGGTTATGTTTTGTAATAAATTGAATTACTTAAGCATTGCCACGATGATCTCTTTGTAATGCACTGAACGACACTGTTTTGTTTCAAATCTATTTCTCATACTGGTAGAATGTCAACTGAGTTTCCTTTCGCGAATTCCGTGTACTATACATTCTGGCGCTAGTCACTGATGTTGTTGGCACAGAGAGTGTAGCCCTCATCACAAATATGTCGTCACCCTCCACCAGCATTTTGGATTTTCTTCTGTCTCATGTCGTCACCTGTCTTCTGTTGTAGTCAAACCAAGTTGTAGTGAGACACTAGTGACACCAATTTTACCTTGTTTTTATTTGTTGTTTTTTTTGCCTTTTTGGAATTTTTTGTCACGTTTTTTTTTCTCCCATTTCTTATTCTCGGATCAAATTGAAACTTTGCACATTATTCATTGTCAATGACAGCACATGATTCAATCAAAAAAATTAACCAATTATGTTAATTTATTAACTTAGAAAAAGGGGCATACATCTTGCAGTATTGAGATATGTGTCAGCAATTTGAATAGTTATACAAGCATTTAAAAAAAAAGCATTTTACTTTTTTTTTTCTTTCTAAACTCTTCAGTTCTCTCATCTTTTCTTTCAGTTCTATTAAGTCGTTCAATATTTATAGGCCACACATTACAAGAGTTCGTCTGGTCTGAAATGTAAGATATTTGTCCATAGGTGTGGTTGGAATCATTCAGCTGTAGCAATTTTTTTTTTTAACTCAGGCTGCCAATTGGCACGTGTCGAGAGGTTTGACTTGTTAAAAATCGAGCATTACGTGACGTGATGACGTGGAACAAGGAAAAACGAGAACTCATTGCCACGCTTTAATTACATCATTAACTCTTTTGTTTAACTCATTGCCACGCTTTAATTACATCATTAACTCTTTAGTTTAACTCATTGCCACGCTTTAATTACATCATTAACTCTTTAGTTTAACTCAATGCCATGCTTTAATTACATCATTAACTCTTTAGTTTAACTCATTGCCACGCTTTAATTGCATCATTAACTCTTAAGTTTAACTCATTGCCACGCTTTAATTATATCATTAACTCTTTAGTTTAACTCAATGCCACGCACACAATGTACATTTAACCCTTTTATTAAAATCAAAGCCACGCTCACTATGTACATTTAACCCTTTTATTAAAATCAAAGCCACGCTCACTATAGTTTAACTCAATGCCATGCTCACTATGCATATTTAACCCTTTAGTTTAACTTAATGCCACGCACACAATGTACATTTAACACTTTGGTTTAACTCCCTGCAACGCACACTTTATGTACAATTACATTTAGACCAGAAATCACGTTTATAATACTGCTAAACTGTTATCTTTTAGTCAGTAAAGAAAAAGTGATTCAGTCATTTACCACGCAGCTGTGGCCACACATTTTGTCACACCTTACGTAAACAAATTTCCCCGCTCTGCGCATGTCTTCGGCGTTAGTTTTTCTTTCCGTGTCAAATGCCGCGGTCTTTGCAAGAATCTCTCATCTATTTCAGTACCATGAAAAGTACCCTTTTCGTACGCGCACGCAGTAAGCTACATCTGAAATTATGATGTCATAAAGTCTGAGTCTGACTTGACTGAATCTTGACATTGTCAATTACTAGACGAATGCCGAAGAGATTTAAAGAGGAATAATGAATAAAACTGATCCTCCGTATAAATTTGAATGCGAGGGTTATCGTCTCATTCAGTAGTTGTGTCCTATTATAGAAAGATACACCAGCTCAATATAAAAGTGTATATCAATACTAAGGTTTATTCTAAATCCAAGTGTCATAGATCTTTATGATAGGATAAAAAAATATTGGTTATGATAAACGAATAGTAGTTTAACATTCTGTATGTGTCTTGAAGATAACGTATGATGTGTCTTTAAGATAAATAACGTATAATGTGTCTTGAAGACAACGTATGATGTGTCTTTAAGATAACGTATAATGTGTCTTGAAGACAACGTATGATGCGTCTTTAAGATAACGTATATTGTGTCTTGAAGACAACGTATGATGTGTCTTTAAGATAACGTATAATGTGTCTTCAAGACAACTATAATGTGTCTTCAAGATAACGTATAATGTGTCTTCAAGATAACGTATAATGTGTCTTGAAGACAACGTATAATGTGTCTTCAGGATAACGTATAATGTGTCTTGAAGACAACGTATAATGTGTCTTGAGGACAACCTATAATGTGTCTGGAGGACAACGTATAATGTGTCTTGAAGATAACGTATGTGTCTTGAAGACAACGTATAATGTGTCTTGAGGACAACGTATGTTTCTTCAAGATAACTTATAATTTGTTTTCAGGATAAGACATGCTCCAAACAAACATTTACTTCCCATCACAAATCTGTTGTGACGAATTAGGAAATGACTGTATGATTCAAATTGGTTGAAACCGCCATCTTTTGGTGTGTGTAAAGTTTCCATCTGAAATATTGGATCGAGGTCAGCGCGTTACCAGCACCAAACTTTTCATCGACTCATCTGTTGATGACAAGAGTCACTGCTTCAAAAGTCTAGAAAAACGTTTGATCTCAGATCGAGTCCTTGCTGTACTGCTGAATGAATTATTGTCATGGCTAAATATAGATACCTAGATCTGGAAGAAAAGAATAAAGAGCTAACCTAACTTGTTTTTATAATGTCTGGGCGTGTGAGGAAAAAAACAACTTTTTGTGTTGTGAAAAGATTTGGGATCTCCTACCGTTGATTGTCTTTCCCACTAAAAATGTGTAAGAATCCTTTATAATGGCAAGCTGACTTAAGTTGTCACCACATGACAAACATGCCAGTTCACACAATAAGCAGCTGGACTTTATATCGCTCGAGTTTCTATTCAAAGAAATCTTTGACATTTGTTTACAGAAGTACAGTACATTGCTTGGTTAACCAGCCAGCATCTGATCTCTCTGGGGTCAACTAACTGTCCTGTTTGACCAAATCTTCTCTACCTAGACTTGATCTACTACGTTGATATGTATGGTGTATAAAGTAGTTGAGAACATAGATTTCTAATTGTTAGTGCATAAAAATAAAAAATAAAATTTAAAAAAATCAAAATTAAATTAGGACTAAATTAGGGTCTGATTTCAAGTCGTAGTTTATGCATTGAGTTCCAGTCTTTGCTGCTCGACAAAATTAGCGTCCCCTGAACCAGTTCAATATTTAGCGTGTACCAAAACATCAAAGTTTATGCCCGGATCTGTAGCTAGCAACAGTTGAGTTCTTTTGACTTAGACACTTAAGACTGACTATATACACATAGCAGTGATAGACAATAACATACAACAGCTACAGCAGCTATGTATAGTCACATTTTATTTAGGTATAGAGACTAACAAACAACTACTGTAGCTAGGCATAGACAATAACCAGACAACAGCTACTGTAGCTATGTATAGACACATTTTATGTAGGAATAGACAATAACAAACAGCTTCTGTAGGTATATATAGACACATTTTATGTAGAGATAGACAGTCCTAAATGATAACTTATTACAGATACTGCTGCTCTAGACAGCTGTGGTACAAGACAAAATCTCTCCAGAAGTGTTCGAGACTGAGTAGACTAGGACTTGTAAAGGTTAAAAGGTGAACATTCCGCCTCCTGATGCTGTGATGTTTGGTCAGGCACGCTACACCATCTAGATATGCCGCTATCAGAACACAGGGGAGGGTCAGAAGGGGTGGGGCTCATATACAATTTCCATCTGTCTACCATATTTGTGAGCATCAAGGTTTGAGTTGAACCCTGTGAGGTGTATAATGTAAAGATGTCGTTAGGTATATAGAACATTTTGTTAGGTATATAGAACATTTTGTTAGGTTCATAGAACATTTTGTTAGGTTCATGGAACATTTTGTTAGGTATATAGAACATTTTGTTAGGTTCATAGATAGAACATTTTGTTAGGTATATAGAACATTTTGTTAGGTATATAGAACATTTTGTTTGGTACATAGAACATTTTGTTAGGTTTATGCCAAGAAAACATTTTCGGGTTCAACATATGTGGGATAATGCTCTACGCTGCTATATACAGATTGGTTCATTGACTTTCATTTCGATTTGTTTTGGAATCCCAACCAACTCCAACTTTTTATTTTACTTCAGTGATTATATAAAATCGTTTTATTGGTCAACAAACGTGTGTCTTATGCTAACATTTCTGAAGGTCGTAAAAAAAAATGCGTGTACACATAAAGGCGTATTCCACTGCTGCTTGTGGAACGTGATAAGCTGAGCAGTAAACTGGAACGTAGCTTATGATGTGCAGCACATTAGTGGAGTTGTCGTTGTACAAAGAAAAGTGAACCAAACGATAACATAAAAAAAAAAAAAAAAAGGGAAGCAAATCGAGACAACAGAAGAATGGAAACTAAAAATAAAGTGAGTCGAAACGAAATAAACATCAAACGAGTCAAACAGAAATAAAAATATTGAGACGAAACGAAATAAAAATAAAATGGAACTAAATTTTTAAAAATCCTTTTCTTGTTTGTTTGTTTTTAAAATCAGAAATATAAAAAGTGGATATATACTAAACAAAAATTTGATGATAACAAAATCAAAGTAAAACTGATTGAATGGTATTGAAGTATATTCAAAACACAAAACGATAATGCATGACTGCTTTTTTTTTTTCAACCCTCTTATTGACAAGTGATAGGTTATAGAGAGATTATGAATGACAAGTAGGCTGGACCTGGACATATCCAGTTCTCACTTGTTCTGCTCTTGTTTTGTTTTGTTTGACATGTTTCTGGATAATTTTTCAGACTTGAAGATTATTACATCCTAGCCCAAACTTCTCTTAGGACGGCGGGTAGGGATCGAACCCGGGGCTATCGAGACGACTATCCAGAGCTCATACCACACAACTTGGCAGCCAGCCATGCTCTTTCTATCTAAACATCATAAGGGCAACAATTCTTTGTGATCGTTTTTTTTTTCTAATGCATGATGTACAATCTTTGGTTAAAAGGAAATGTTGTCAGCTATTTGAAATAGTATGAGAGAATGGTTGGTAAAGCTTAGATTAAGGCAACCAATGATTTGGTGTGGACCAACTTAGTGCACACTTCTTGGTTCGGGGATATGCCACGCATCATCTCAGCCTTCGGCGTGTCTGTGTATGTTTAGGTTTAGATCTATGTGTGTGTGTGTGCTAGATCAGCCTCATCAGCAGTAGATAGTTTCGTCGGTCTAACTTTAGGGATCATCCGTTTATGACGTCCACACAATAACTTGGAAAGAAGGAGACTTGGAATAAATACGATGGGTATGTGGCTGAATGACATAAACCGCTGGTTCTGTTAGAATATCTGATGTGGCTGAGTGACATAAACTGCTGGTTCTGTTAGGATATCTGATGTGGCTGAATGACATACACCGCTGGTTCTGTTAGAATATCTAATGTGGCTGAATGACATAAACCGCTTGTTCTGTTAGAATATCTGATTTGGCTGAATGACATACACCGCTTGTTCTGTTAGAATATCTGATGTGGCTGAATGACATAAACCGCTTGTTATGCTAGAATATTTGATGTGGCTGAATGACGTAAACTGCTGGTTCTGTTAGAATATCTGATGTGGTTGAATGACATACACCGCTGGTTCTGTTAGAATATCTGATGTGGCTGAATGACATAAACCGCTTGTTATGCTTGAATATTTGATGTGGCTGAATGACGTACACCGCTGGTTCTGTTAGAATATCTGATGTGGCTGAATGACATAAACCGCTTGTTATGCTAGAATATTTGATGTGGCTGAATGACGTAGACTGCTGGTTCTGTTAGAATATCTGATGTGGCTGAATGACATACACCGCTGGTTCTGTTAGAATATCTGATGTGGCCGAATGACATAAACCGCTTGTTATGGTAGAATATCTGATGTGGCTGAATGACGTAAACCGCTGGTTCTGTTAGAATATTTGATGTGGCTGAATGACGTAAACCGCTGGTTCTGTTAGAATATCTGATGTGGCTGAATGACGTAAACCGCTGGTTCTGTTAGAATATTTGATGTGGCTGAATGACGTAAACCGCTGGTTCTGTTAGAATATCTGATGTGGCTGAATGACGTAAACCGCTGGTACTGTTAGAATATTTGATGTGGCTGAATGACGTAAACCGCTGGTTTTGTTAGAATATCTGATGTGGCTGAATGACTTAATCCGCTGGTTCTGTTAGAATATCTGTTTGATATTTCGTCATTAAGTTCATTTCAAAGTTCTGCATGAAGCACCTCGTTAAGTTTCTTTTCTAGTACAGTATTTGGTTTATGTTACTAGTGTCTGATTACGTAACCAATTTATTTCTTGATAATTTTGTTGGTTTTAGATCTGATGCATGCAAACTTCATTTCATCTAAGAATTTCCCTTACGCAATTGGCGTGATAATCGTTATATATTTTCGCTCAGTTAAGTCTTTCTTAACTACTAGGGTGGAGGTGGAGGTTTCGACTTTTGTGAATTGTAATCTCCTTTCAATGTCCTGGACCCCGAAATGAACACACTATTTAGACTTATGTATGTTCCCGAAATGCCACCTACACAACATCAATAGAGGTTTTGTTCCTTTGATCTAGCATTCCTGCAATTCCTACTTGCTATGAAGTAAAACTCTCACGCAATATATGATATAATTTTTTTTCAATATCAGAGATACGTCATTGTGGGCCTTCTGTTTATATTATCTACAAACACATAAATCTCTTTTGGAAGATTTGTAACATTTGTAATCTCAACTTTTTTTTATTTCTCTTTATAATGCACTGGTTGTAACCTTTATTATGTTTAGACACTAAGTGCAAAGGCTACCTACTTATTTGCCTTTATCAACATACATGTTAGTAGCATGTCTCACCCTCCCCCTCTCTCTCTCTCTCCAACCTTGTTTGATTAAAGTTTGTTTTCAGGATCTCTATTACCGCCCCTTGCCTCGTAACCCCCAGTGTTATCTTAATCTCTTGTGCTACACATTTCTCACACTCTTGACACACGTATCAGCACATGACACGGCACATCATTCAGCTGGAGATGCATGATTTATAGGGAAACCATGTTTAGTCTTGGGAGCACGTAGGATCATTTCAGTGAAGGCAGAAACAGACTAGGTACATTTTTGTTTTGAAAATACAAGATAGTTTGCGATACTGTGAGTTGACATTGAATTTTGTTGTTTTTTTAATGGATACAGTTCTCTTTAAATAAGGATACATGCATGAATAGAAGGAAGCGAGTTTCAGCAATGATATTTTAGGATATAGCGATTACATATTTATACAATGGTATTGTTCGCTACGACTATTATGGTCGTTTCTCTTGTATATGATCAAGGTCAAGTAGTTTATTTGTCTAACAGTTGGGTCGCGGTCGAAGGGTAAGCCACCTGGCCGCCAATCTATGTCGCGAATTCGAATATGTCCGAGATGTTAGTTGAATTCATGCATCCTGGCTTAGACAGTGGCGTCGTTAGAAAGGTTTCACCCGTACTGGAGATCACATGATTAAGGGGGTTGCACAAATGAAAAAAAAACAACTTTTTAATAATGATTAATTTAAAAAAAGTTTGATATTAGATAAGTAAGCTTCTGTATGTTTCAAAATAAGCATAAATTAACAAATCAAACAAAGCATTAGGGTTTATTTGTAAAATAAAATATCTACAAATCAATACGAAAAACTAAGACTTTATAACTTTAACCTTAGTTAGGCCAGTTATAGAATATGCATCCTCTGTTTGGGACCCCTCAACTCAAGAAAACATTAAGAAACTGGAACAGACACAAAATAGAGCAGTGAGATTCATAACAAACGAATAGTCACATTTGATTATAGTAACACCATTGGTAAAATCATTAATTTTAGAAACCCTTAGACTTGTGTTTTTAATTTTTATTTTTATTTTGGTTGAGTTTTTGAGTTTTTGGCACATCGGCACAATTTAGGCCATGTCGTGCTCGCCCTTAGACTTGTAGTAAAGTAGCAATTATACATAAAACACTGTACTATAAGCTTCAAATACAAAAAAACAAAACCTAATAAAATACTCAGAAAGGCACAAAGAGAAAGGCACATTCCTTGTTCCATAATGCTAGGACAAATTTGTACAAATGCACCTTCTTCCCTAGTGCTAGTAGAGCATGGAATGGGTTGCCTGAGTCAGCCAGGAAAACCAATGACTTGGCAGTATTTAAGTCATTCATTAACATGATTAGATTGACCTAGGGACACGCGTAGGACGCAATCATCCTCTTTTTTGAAGTAACGTCTGTATTTAAGATAGGATAGATCTAGGACCCGTATTGTAGAATTGAAATGATTCTGGCTTACAATGGGAACATTTAAAGAATGGGTGATAGGAGTGAGGTAGCCAATTGCACCGAGTGACAGCAATCCGACCGACACCTCTGGGATTATAGACGATTGCATTTATCTTATCTTATCTTATATAATACAGACGTTACTTCAAAAAAGAAGATGATTACGTCCTACACGTCATGCATTTAGTCATGCATATTAACCAATGACTTAAATTCTGCCAAGTCACTGGTTTTTCTGGCTAGCTCAGGCAACCCATTCCATGCTCTAATAGCACTAGGGAAGAAGGAGTATTTGTACAAATTTGTCCTAGCATATGGGACGAGGAATATTCCTTTATTTTGTGTCTTTCAGAGTATTTTATTAGATTTTGTTTTTGTATTTGAAGATTATGGTTCAGTGTTTTATGTATAATTGCTACTTTACTTTTGAGTCTTCTGTCCTGAAGGCTTCCTAAATTTAGTGATTTTACTAATGGTGTTACTCTAGTCAAATGTGAATATTCGTTTGTTATGAATCTCACTGCTCTATTTTGTGTTTGTTCCAGTTTCTTAATGTTTTCTTGAGTTGAGGGGTCCCAAACGGTAGATGCATATTCTATTATTGGCCTAACCAAGGTTAAATAACATTTTAGTTTTATGTTCTTATTTGATTTATAGAAATTTCTTTTAATAAATCCTAATGCTTTGTTAGATTTTTTTATAGTTTCATCAATATGTGGATTCCATGACAGTTTTTCATTTATTATTTGAATGTCACCCTTAGTTATCATTCTTTTTTCATTCTAATATCCCGTTTTCAAAAGAGAGTTTTATAAATGTGTGTTGACCTAAGCTGTTGAAATAACGACTGTTTTTATCTTTATGTCTTTCTGAGTATGTTTTGATATTTAGAATGCGTGGTCAAGTGTGGATGTAGTATTGTTACTTTGTAATCTTCTGCACTGGAGCCTTTGGAGATTAGTGCAAATACTGCGCTCTAGTTTGTGGGTTTCCCTTGTACTGTTAGTGTGGGCTAATGAGAGGGGGAGAGACATTGTTACACTTGGATGCACTTCATAAGATCTGTGAATAGATTTGTCAGCATTGAAATACCGGTAGCCTGTATTATACCTATTTTGAAGGGTGTGTTATATTGGGGAAAATATCTGCATTATTATGAAAGATGTCTGTGTTATAGTGGTAGATGCCTGCGCCATAGCGGATGATGAGCTATTTAGAAGGGTGTGTTACATTAAAAATTGTCTGTGTTATAATGTAAAGATGTTCTGGTTATAGTGGCAGATGTTTGTGTTGTAGTGTAAAGATGTTCTTGTTATAGTGGCAGATGTCTGTGTAATAGTGTTGTTATTGTTGTGAAACATGTCCGTGTTATGCTGGAATATGTTTGCGCTATTTTGAAAGATATTTTTTCTTTAGTGAAAGATGTCTGTTATTTGCACTGACGTTTTGGACTAGTATCGGGATTGAGCACACATTTTCCCAACAGTTCACACACAAGTATTTGTTACCGTTGCCGGACATCAAACCTACATAATATGCTTGACCGAGTGTGATATGGTCCATACTGTTTCCGTTCTATGCGCGTGTATACTTTTAAACTACAGCGTTGACCCAGTCCAACTTTTGTGTCTCTTGACGGAACTGAGCCGTAACATTGTTTACACACTATTGCTACATCAATGGGTGATCAATGAAAAAAACAAAACAACAAAGATTCGAACATGTTCACCGCATTGTGAGGGGCTGGAGAGGTTGTAATCATTATTTGTTTTACATATTCGCATGGCTGTTCGATTTAATATCGCATGCATTTTTCCACAATTGTTTAAAGTCATATCTATTGAAAACAGTAGTATAGCAGTACATCTTCTTTTTTGACGTAACGACTGTATCATATAAGATAAAGATAAGTAGTAGAAGTGTACCAGACGTAATAATACTAATAATTTTTGATAGAGCGCTGTCAACAAACAAAATGTAGGCTCAAGGTGCTGTGATAACATTACAAACATAAACACGAGAGCTAAAATGACACAAACTAATCTAAAAAAGTTTTAAACATATGTCTTAATTTTCCTCTTGAATATACTGTAGCACGTTGTCTGTCTGATATCAATGGGAAGTGAGTTCCAAAGTACCAGCAAGTTAAACCGAGATTAGTTTTTTTTTTAAATTTATCGTATTGGATGTTACTTTTGGCATTCCACTCTCCTTCAACTTTGTCTTGTAAAGTTGTTGGTCAGCAGGGTCTGCCTAAGGCCGATTTGACCGATTGCTCCAAATCGGACCCCGCAATATACATTTAGCATATCACTATCGGTCATGGCTTTTGTCTCAGGCTTTCAAAGATGTAGGATTTAAAGGGTTAACATATTTAGTGTTTCGTACGATTGACGTTACTTTCAGTAAGCCACTGGCGCCTATTGCGTTTGAATCTCTTCTTATGCATGACGTATAATTAATGTTGCTATAATAATCTAATCAATTGTAATAGTTCTTATTTTAACAAAATTTAGAAGAGGGGCCTTGCAAGCATCGTTTAAATTGGTTCCGCAATTTGTAAGGCCGGCCCTGTTGGTTAGGCCGGCCCTGTTGGTTAATATTTATAAACTATTTGTAAAAAATCCCTTCGTTAAGCGTTATGTTTGTAAACACCACTAGACTAACAATCGTTATCACTAGCCTTAATAAAAACTAACGAGAACGCCTTGAAAGAATGACAGTTTTATCGAGTTGTGTACAAAGTTCGAGAAGTCATTCATGATTATCTCCCCTTGTAAATCTCGTTCTCAAGGCAACATTAAAAACTAAAAAGGCTAATAAAAAAAAAACGGGAAACCATTGTACTTTGGAATGTTTCTATGATGGCTAAGA
>JAZGLO010002912.1:0-10616 GCA_036873155.1 Biomphalaria sudanica
TTACTTATGGTTGAGCTAGGATCTTTAATAATGTAGTCTAAAACTAACACTAATTCAGATCTAGTTAAGGTTATTATTATTTTTTTTGGCCCAGAATTATTTTAAAACAATGACGTGGGATCTGGGCAAAGAACATGAGAGGGGGGGGGGAGATGAGTGTGTATCAAACAATGGGCACTTAGCTTTTATCGTGTCAAACGAAGCAGATGTGGATAAAGTTGCACAAGGACGCAAGAATAAATAAACAGCTTACAACCTGCGCCCCAAAACTATTAAGATGTAAAGCTTACAAAATATCAAGACTGTACGAAAGATGACCCACTAAAATAAAAACATGTAATGTTACATTAAAAGCGCTCGGCTTCCGAAACGATTTGTCTCGGGCTCGAATCCCAGTGAAGACTGTGATTTTGAATTTCGGGATTTTTAAGGCGCGCCCCTGGGTCCACCCAACTGGACTTAAGTTAGTGAAAAGTAAAAGGCGGTTGTTCGTTGTGCTGGCCAGACTTCACCCTCACTGACCGCGGGACACAGAAACAGATGACCATCATCCGTCCCATAGACCGCAAGGTTTGAAAAGGGAACTTTACTTATCATTCACTAAACAAAAAATATACACCTCCCTCCACCCGCGACCACACAATGACACCTTAACACTTTCTCTCCTTACTGACGATGTCAACTGCCAACGTGGATTTGATCCCCCACTTAAACTAAATTGATTTTGGATTTATATACTGTAATTTGTGCTGTGTAAAAAGAGAACGCATTCTCCTAGAATTCAATACCAAATATATAACATTTTCTGACTAGCAAAAATGAATAATACTATCGAAACGAGGAAGATAATTAGGGAAAGAAAGAGTTAAAGACAGCAATGCCATACAGGCTCACCCTAACCCTAACCCTAATTCATAATTGCTTGCCCAGTCGTTTGAAATGCCCCCCCCCACCCCGGACTGTCGTTTCGATGCTCGAGCCCCGCCCGAACCCCCCCCCCCCCTCTCGTCCTGTGTGAGGTTTGGGCTATGAAATACAAATCTTTCATCTTCAAGGAACACCAGAAACAATCACCATCAAATCAGATATTTTATTGATCGGTGTTTGACTTCATCGCTTAAATATTTGTTATTTACACTTAATATTAGATCCGGGGATCGCTCAAAATTGGACCGAAGCTGAGGATGTCTTCAATGAAACTAGTACAGCTCAAGTAATCACGTTTCATTTAATCCATGAAGGTAAATATCAAATGATTTAAACTAATATTTTGGTTAGAAAAACACAAAGACAGGTAAATAGATGGACAGACGTAAACAAATAGCTGCCTGCTCGAGCAATATGCGCGCTGGACTGTCGTTCGGATTTCTCAATGCTCTTAGGTTCAAACCCTGCTTGCTGTTATCCTGTCGTCCTGCGGGAGGCTTAGACTAGGAAGTAGATTATCTTCAGCTCTGAAGGAACATCTGAAACGATAGATAGATAGATAGATAGATAGATAGATAGATAGATAGATAGATAGATAGATAGATAGATAGATAGATAGATAGATAGATGGACGGACGGACGGACGGACGGACGGACGGACAGACAGACAGACAGACAGACAGACAGACAGACAGACAGACAGACAGACAGACAGACAGACAGACAGACAGACAGGCAGGCAGGCAGGCAGGCAGGCAGGCAGGCAGACAGACAGACAGACAGACAGACAGACAGACAGACAGACAGACAGACAGACAGACAGACAGATAGATAGATAGATAGATAGATAGATAGATAGATAGATAGATAGATTACAGATTTATAGATGAGTTGATGGTTGAAAGAATGACACCCAATGGTTATTACGATGTATTGATTGATGACATTGTATTTCCTTTTGTCCTATTCTCCAAACACTTGTACAGCACTGTCAGGTATTAAAGACACATCTATTACAACTACTAAGCAAGGTACGTTACTTCTCGTTGTATCAGTTTCTTACTTTTACAAAGCTTATATCAACTCACTCTGTGTATCTGTCTGTATGTCTGTCCGTGTGGCAAAAAGTTTGTACACGTTTTTTTCTCCCACAACCAAATCAGGGATCAAACTAAAATTTAGGGCAATTATCTCTTTTAACTGACAAGAATAAAAAATAATAATGTAACCAGTTAGTTAATTAACTATTGGTAAGGTAATTTATTATTTTATTTGGCATCTCCAACAAAGGAAAGAAGTGGTGGTATAAGCTGAGTTAGTCCCCTTTAAAGTCGACGCTCTAAATTGTAATGAGCTTTTACAACTATACATTCTTTTATAGTTATAAGTACTTCACTAGCAGAGTGGTTAGCGTCTTCCAGCGGTGACGTGAGCCACGAGCTCGAATATAGGTCTTTCCTTTTTTCTTGTGTAAATGCTTTTAAAAAGCCAATTACGGTACAATCCCCCCATATGTCCCTTTCTTCCTTCCCCCCCCCCCCCCTTTTTTCCCAACTGGTCCAGACAAGTGATAGGATCAAAGCGTATTCAGAAAGATAAAAGCACCTAATAGCACTGAATAAAAATAATTGGTACAACTATTATTAATCGCACAGATATATTGCCGTTGGTCTAGATCTATAACACATTTAATTGCATGACTGATCCAAACTCATTGTTGAAATTAAACTTCGTATAAGTTGTTTTTTTTTTTGTCCCTTAAAGAATTTTCTTTTGTTTTGTCACTGGTGTTAGTTGTTGAACACTAAGTGTCTCACAGTGCCCTTATGTTCTTTTTGTTTACCCGACAGAAATAGCCATTAGTGGGCGGGGCTATACAAGGACCCCCCCCCCCCTCTACTACCCCATGTAAACCTAGCTCTATATTTAAATACTATTTCAACACAAAATGTTTTGTTTTATCGCTAAACTCAGACTGACCTTTTGTAATTAGCTGGCCGATTATTAGCCGTTAATCATTAACTGAAAATTCTGTGATTGCTGGTCTGTATCTTTTTTATACTAAATCGCTGACCATTATCCGTTTTCTTTTTTATTCCCTTGGCCATGAGTTGACGGCTGACTGTTTAATCCCCCTATGTTTCTAGCTGTTAAAGAGACAGAGCGAGTCAAGAGCAATGAAGGGTGCCTGGAGGCAATAAGCAAGTGTAGCAATCAAAATAGTGCTGGACAGGACGAATCCACAGCGTGTAGGTGAGTCTCGTGTATAGGTGTACCAGCCCTTGCAAGGAATTGAACTAAGACTGTCACGCCCATTTGGTACCGGCCCACTGGGCATTTGCCCGATTGCCCATATAGCCAGTCCGCCCCTGTACATATACTTAGTATAAGCTCTACATATACTTTGTATAAGCTCTACATATACTTTGTATAAGCTCTACATATACTTTCTATAAGCCCTACATATACTTTGTATAAGCACTAATATACTTTTAATAAGCTCTACATATACTTTGTATAAGCTCTACATATACTTTGTATAAGCACTACATATACTTTCTATAAGCTCTACATATACTTTGTATAAGCTCCACATATACTTTGTATAAGCACTAATATACTTTTTATAAGCTCTACATATACTTTCTATAAGCTCTACATATACTTTGTATAAGCTCCACATATACTTTGTAAAAACACTACATAGATTAACACTATTAATGCTGTTATTCACTTTATCACAGTGTATTGACCAAGACGTTGGATTGCCTGGAAGTGGCCAGGGACAAATGCGTAACTGCCGAAGAAGTTCGACTACTCAGTGCGTCCATGGGCGTAGCCTTAACGAAGCAGGAGGAGCAGTGCAACTCGTGCGGGTCGTATGTAGAGGAGTTTAATTGCGGCGCAATGATGAATGACCTGAACAAAGAAATAGAGGTGGATCTCAAGTGCAGGTGATATTCGAATTTGATTGTTCTGTCTGTCTGTCTGTCTGGGTGGATTCTTTTACACTTAATTTAGATCTTGAGCTATAGAAGGGAAGTAACATTGTGCCAAAACCCCCAAAATGTCAAATATCAAATGTCAAATATCAAATATAATATCTATACTTCCCAATATTGGATCAAACGGACATTTCGCACAGCTATTATTTTTAATTTATTAGTCGTAATTAATTAATTTTGTTTCGTATAAGAAATGAAAGATATGGCAGCAGTTGAACAATGCTTTCCCCCTCACACATTACAAGTTATGTTTAATTTTTAAAAAAAAATATAGATCTATATATTTGCTGTGTAAGTAGCTCAATGGCTAGCATGTCGGCCTTCTATCTTACTGGCTCGACACCTATTACTTTTGTAAAAGTAAACTTTCTTCCGGATATCCCCCACCCCTAGCACATCAAATTGTCCACAAAAATGATAGAACGGACCTTAGACCTTAGCGTACTGCTAAAACCATGAAAGTTGCGCTAAACAAAAACAATCAATAAAAATATTTCCAATCGCACTTATTTTTTTTTTATTTTAGCTATATAAAAAATTATCAATTATCGTGGATGCAAAATAATTACTTGCCAATAGTTAACTTATCGTTTAATAATTTTTTAAAATTTATTCTTGTTTTGTCAGGTACAAGAAATAATTGTGCCAAATTTCAGCTTGGTCCGAGATTGGGTGTGGGAGAAATAACGTGTACAAACTTTTTACCAGACAGACAGAGTGAGTTCATATAATTTTTGTAAAAAATAAAAAAGTTCAATGTTTTCCCACACACGTTCGTGATTAGTAAAAGTAACGTTTTATTTTCCCGTTCAAAATGTGACATTTTTTTACAACTGGATTTTTGTTTCTAAATAAATGTTTTCTTGCCTCTACTGATCAGTAAATCTGTTGACGCCATGGACTGCTATGGTAAAGCGACCAACCAGTGCATTGCGGATGGCAAAGGGAAAAGCGCGCAGCTCTCTGCGAATCCGGCGAAAGACATATACGACCACATCTGCCGGGAGTGCTTCCACGAGAGAAAGAAGTGCGACAAGATGATGCTGAGAGGCTCTCTCACCAAAAGTGACAAGCGCTTGTGTCGGTGAGTCAGTCCAGGTGTTTCCTGTTAGTGTTAGAGTCAGCGGTTCCCAAACCTTTATTCGCTAGCGGAACACTTCGCATATTCTGAGTATTTAGCGGTACACTTTGTTGTAATTTTTTTGGAGAGATTAATTCACGTGGTGGCCCTCTAGTTAATTATTCCAGTAGTTCGTGGAACATCTTTTCGGGCCTCGCGAACACTAGGGTACCGCTGAACACAGTTTGGGAAACAATGGTGTTTGATGATACTGTTCTCACTGCCAGAAGAAATATGGAGGAGGAGGGGGCGTAACATTAATAAGCTTCGGGGAGGAGGGGCTCGTGAGCCGTGAATACACCCCACCGAGAAGGAAAACTCGAGTTTTGCACCTCCGCTGCTTTGAATCAATACCCAAATATGTCATATCAAATAGCATGTCAGCCTAGTTTTTTTTTTTGTTCATTAAGACTAAGACGCCACCTATAAAGGGGACTAATTCAGCTTATAATACCACTACAGTCATTTACAATTTCTTTCCCTTGTCCGAGATACCAAACAAAATAATTTATTACCAATAGTTAATTAAGTAATTGATTCTTTTTTCTTTTAATTGATTCTTGTGTTGTCAGGTAAAAGAAATAATTGTGCAAAAATTTTCAGCTTGATCCGAGATTGTGGGAGAAAGAAATAACGTTTATACATCTTTTACCAGACAGACAGATGGACAGACAGACAGAGTTGATATAAGCTCGAATACCTTATGGGGGATCCCCCCCCCACACCCGAAAGCCCTATGAGGATCAAATAAAGCGCCCTTTTGCCCTCACTGGCATAGAGGTAAACAGCAGGCTGACAGCAAGAGACAGAGAATGTCGCGATACACACATTTGAGATGCAAAGCAAAGCCGAAGACAGGCGCAGAAGACGAAAAGAAACTTAAATAGAACATGGAGTTCAACGGCTTTGTCTGCATTAGTTGTGGCAAAATATGTAGGTCGCAACTGCTTGGTGATTTGCAATACTGCACTCAATCTTTGACTCTAAGACAATGTGCTGTTGACCTAGATCTATATAGCTGGTGGACATGTGACGGTCAAAAGCTTTGTATGCATTAGGAGTGGCAAAATATGTAGGTTGCAACCGCTTAACCTTTGACTCTAAGACAGGGGTTCTCAACCTGTGGGTCTCGACCCCTTTGGAGGTCGAATAAGGATTTGCCCGGGGTCGCCTAAGACTATTGTAAATTTGGATTTTAATACTGCATATGTTACGTCATTCTTTTTTTTTAACTAGTCACCTAAGTCTGCACCACAAAAATGTTGAATAAGAAATAAGTTAAAGTTCAAACATTGCGATCTATTGCACAGCACAATCCGACGTATAAATAACGAGGGTGTCATGTGGCTAGCCCAACCGCCCTTATTTTCCCCATTTTATGTCAGGTACCCATTTGTGCTGGGTGGAGTCTAGGATCACCTGGTTAAAAATCCCATTCCTTACCGGGATTTAAACCCATGACCTCGGTTTGGAAGCCAAGCGCTTTACCGCTCAGCCACCTCGACTTTTGAATAAGAAATAGAATAGTAAATAAATACATGTCACAAAGATGCAATTTTATTCATCTATAAGGTAACCATAATAAGAAATATTCATTTCAAGACTATAATGACAATTTGTTCGTGATGAAACTTCCATTACCATCAAATGTCTACACTAAGTGAACTGTTTTAGAAAATTATCAAAAGCACAGCTACCCAGGCTTATGATTTTATGGTTGGGGGTCGCCACATAGTGGAAAATCGTAAAAGAGTGTCGGCGACCCAAAAAGGTTGAGAACCGCTGCTCTAAGACAATATGTGCTGTTGACCTAAATCTAAATAGCTGGTGGACGTGTGCCATTTATTAATTTATTTTTGTGTTTCTTTCCACAGATTTTACTCGAAGGCCATCGCGTGCTACGACGAGGCGGAAAAGAAATGCCACAAGTCAGACCAGCTCCGAAAGCTGGACCAGGCCAGGCTGGTGGCCAAAACTGAATACAACTCCAAGTGCAATCCTTGTCTACAGGCCAGCAAAGTTTGTCAAGGCCTGTACCAGGCCAGCGTAGCAAAAGTGAACTCTTCGAGCTCGTGCAGGTCGGCTGTCTCCAGATTAAGTTGTTGTAAATTTTAATTGGTCTGTTGTTGTTTTTTTGGTGTGTTTTTTTTTTGTTGTTTTTTTTTGTGTGGGGGGGTCTATTTTTTCTTTTGTTTTAAGATCTCAGTATAGCAAGACTGTATATTAAATCTGGCCATCCCTCACATGTTAGTATTCCCTAATCAACAAATGAGGCTAATTAGAGCAGGATGTAATAAGCATACTGATTTTATATTTAAAGAAACAACTGATTTTCATACCTTACGAGCCATGGGGCAGATGAAGTCCAGCTAACCAGGGCGTCATGTGGCCAGCACAAGTGTCCACTACATTTGTCAGGTACCCTTTCAGTATGATTAGCGTAATCAGAATCCAGATATTCAGGATTTTCGCCTTCACCCGGGTTCAAACTTGATTTCCTTCTGTTAAAAAGCCGAAATGCTTTACCACTCCACCACTAAGCAAATAAGGATAAAACAACATCCAAAATATGATTTAGAGGTCAAGGATACGCTTCTATTCAAAACTACCCTGAACTTGATGACGTAATAAGCTGCCGTCTGCCTGCTCTACTTCCACAGTAAGCTCCCCCTAGCCATCAGCTGTTTTGATCGTGTCATCAAGACGTTGTGTGCCAAAGACAAAGAGAAGAGTTCTCTAGAAGTTTCCAAGAGTGTGTCGGTCTCACAGTTTGAATTATTGTGTAAGTATTGGTAGTCCCTGGCCAACGTTTGCACCTTCTTCCACTCAATTTAATGAGAATCCATTTCAAGTATTACCTTCCATCAACTTCAAGTAATACCTTCCATTCATTTGAAGTTAATACCTTCTATCCATTTCAAGTATTACCTTCCATCCATTTCAAGTATTACCTTCCATCAACTTCAAGTAATACCTTCCATTTATTTGAAGTAATACCTTCTATCCATTTCAAGTATTACCTTCCATCCATTTCAAGTATTACCTTCCATCAACTTCAAGTAATACCTTCCATTCATTTGAAGTAATACCTTCTATCCATTTCAAGTATTATCTTCCATCAACTTCAAGTAATACCTTGTATCCATTTCAAGTATTACCTTCTATCCATTTCAAGTATTACCTTCTATCCATTTAAAGTATTACCTTCCATCCTTTTCAAGTATTACCTTCCATCCATTTCAATTAATACCTTCCATTCATTTCAAGTAATACCTTCCATTCATTTCAAGTAATATCATCTATCCATTTCAAGTAATACCTTCCATCAATTTCAAGTATTAAATTCTATTTATTTCAAGTAATACCTTCTATTCATTTCAAAGAATACCTTCCATCCATTTAAATAATACCTTCTATCCATTTCAAGTATTACCTTCTATCCATTTCAAGTATTACCTTCTATCCATTTAAAGTAATAACTTTCATCCATTTCAAGTAATACGTTGTATTCATTTCAAAGAATACCTTTCAACCATTTTAAGTAATACCTTCTATCCATTTCAAGTATTACCTTGTATCCATTTAAAGTAATACCTTCTATCCATTTCATGTATTACCTTCTATCCATTTCAAGTCATACCTTCTATTCATTTCAAAGATTACCTTTTATCCACTTTGACTACTTCCTTCCATCAACATTATATACCCCCTTGCATTTCAGTTCTACATTGAAGTACTTCTTTTCACACACTTTAATTATCTCACCCACACACACTAAGTATCTCATTTCACACACTAAGTACCTCTTTCCACATACTTTAAGTATCTCACTCACACACACTAAGTATCTCATACCACACACTAAGTACCTATTTCCACACACTTTAAGTACCTCATCCACACTTTTTAAGCATCTTATTCCACACACTTTTAGTACGCCATTCCACACATTTAATCCCCTCATTCCACACATTTAATCCCCTCATTCCACACATTTAATCCCCTCATTCCACACATTTAATCCCCTCATTCCACACATTTAATCCCCTCATTCCACACATTTAATCCCCTCATTCCACACATTTAATCCCCTCATTCCACACATTTAATCCCCTCATTTCACACATTTAATTACCTCACTCTACACATTTTAAGTAGCCTGTTCCACAAACTTTATTAACCTCCAGTGGCATATCTAGGATGGGTTAATGGTCCAAATTTAAAAATCCCCCTAGGCCCCCATTTGATGGGGCCAAAAATAAGCGTCCAAAATTTGTTTTTACATTAGATATTACTCCATTATCTCATGTCATGATTTTGAATGTCAAATTACAGGAGCCCCAAAATAGGTCAAGCTCCCCGGTCTCCCAAATCCTTATCTAAGCCACTGTTTACCTCATAACACTCCTTTAAACAACCGCCATTTCAGTCTGTTTATAATTACTTAATTCCAGACATTTCTACATCTTTTTATACTTTTTTAAGTATCTAATCAGTCCACTTCAATCACTGCATTCCATCCAAGTTACTTGATTCCAACATTTTGTCAATACGCTTCTAATGCTTCTGTAGCTACATACATTTAATAGATTAATCCGATGAGAAAAAATTGAGCTTTTAATTAATAGCAGCTTGAAATCTAATGACCTATTGTTTTTGTATTAAATATATCGTTGAATACATTGTGCCTCTGTAAACCTTCTATAAAATGTAGTCTATTTAGAAGTCTAGACTGATATACATTAATTATGTAAATTATGACTGTCTTTAAAGTGCGACTAGATATTTAACAGTAAGAGTAAAGAGCGTTGTGGAATCAGTGATATGATATATGATTGTTTGTACAGTTGAAATAATGCTTTCGACTGCAATTGTGTCCCTTAGAAGCCCCTGTTTGTTGCATTCAAAACTAGAAAGTTTTCTGTCACTGACTTAGGGCCCTACTTCTGTGTTTTCTAACAGGTCTCAGTGAAACAGACACAAGAAAAACAAAAGGTTAGAAATTGTTTAGTACTTTTTAAATTTCATTTTGTACTGCAGTAATAAACTTTGAGATATTTAAAGCCTTGAGTAGGACCTATTGGTGGTCGCTGACTCTTTTACAACCCTGAGTTCATCAGTTTGCATTTGTTAATTTGAAAGTCATAATCAATCGTGATGTTTGTAAGAATATACTTAAGTGAACTCGATAACTATTGAAGAATTCGCATTGTAAATTATATGATAGTTTCCAAATAGGAACACGTCAACGAAGCGGTCTACATCAAGTGCCAAACTCTTAGTTCATCTTTGTGGTTTACTTCAGATATATCTGGAGCTTTAAAATAATTTAGTCATCACTAGTGAGTGAGTTGCGCGGTGGTTGAGTGGTTAAGCGCTTGGCTTCCGAACCTGGGGGTCCTGGGTTCGAATCTCGGTGAAGACTGGGATTTTGAATTTTAGGTTTTTAACTTTAGTTGGGGAAAGTAAAGGCATTATCAAAGGACTGTGTTAAGTTTGCAACTATTGAGCACTAAAGGTTAAAAGAGACTTTCCCTGTCAGACCTTGCGATCTATATGGCAGA
>JAZGLO010002913.1:0-12863 GCA_036873155.1 Biomphalaria sudanica
TTATCTTATCTTATCTTATATAATACAGACGTTACTTCAAAAAAGAAGATGATTACGTCCTACGCGTCATGCATTTAGTCATGCATATTAACCAATGACTTAAATTCTGCCAAGTCACTGGTTTTTCTGGCTAGCTCAGGCAACCCATTCCATGCTCTAATAGCACTAGGGAAGAAGGAGTATTTGTACAAATTTGTCCTAGCATATGGGACGAGGAATGTGCCTTTATTTTTGTGTCTTTCAGAGTATTTTATTAAATTTTGTTTTTGTATTTGAAGATTATGGTTCAGTGTTTTATGTATAATTGCTACTTTACTTTTGAGTCTTCTGTCCTGAAGGCTTTCTAAATTTAGTGATTTTACTAATGATGTTACCCTAGTCAAATGTGAATATTCGTTTGTTATGAATCTCACTGCTCTATTTTGTGTTTGTTCCAGTTTCTTAATGTTTTCTTGAGTTGAGGGGTCCCACACGGTGGATGCATATTCTATTATTGGCCTAACCAAGGTTAAATAACATTTTAGTTTTATGTTCTTATTTGATTTATAGAAATTTCTTTTAATAAACCCTAATGCTTTGTTGGATTTTTTTATAGTTTCATCAATATGTGGATTCCATGACAGTTTTTCATTTATTATAACACCTAGGTATTTTGAGTTTTTAGTCTGTGTTACTGGTTTGCCATGAATAAGATAAGTGGAATTAATTTGTTTAATTTTTTTTGTTACTCTTAACAACTGACATTTTTCTGGGTGGAAAGACATGCTCCAATTTGATTCCCATTTCTGTAATTCATCTAATTCTCTTTGTAAAATATCTGTGTCTTGTTTTGTTTTTATTGTTCTATATATTATGCAATCGTCTGCAAATAATCTGACTTTTGTTCCTGAACTAATGCAATTTGGTAAATCATTTATGTAAATTAAAAATAGTAGTGGACCCAAGACTGTTCCTTGAGGTACACCTGAGTTTACTGTTATTGGTGTTGATTTAGAGCCATTTATTATTACAGTTTGTTCTCTCCCTATCAGAAAATCTTTAATCCACTGATACAGTGGACCGTTAATGCCGAAATATTTTAATTTTTTAAGCAAACTATGGTGGTGAACTTTGTCAAAAGCCTTGGAAAAATCTAGTAAGATAGCATCTATTTGTTCACTATTATCTAAACCTTTTGAAAAATCATCAATTAGTCCTATTAGTTGTGTTTCACATGATCTATATTTCCTAAAGCCATGTTGGTATGGGGTGAGGACATTATGTTTGTCTAAGTGGTTTATGATGTTGCTACATATTATGTGTTCTAGTATTTTACATGTGATGCTGGTAAGTGATACTGGTCTGTAGTTTCCTGGATCAGATTTTTCTCCTTTTTTAAATAGGGGGGTGACATTAGCTTCTTTCCAGTCCTTTGGTACTCTGCCCTGGTTAAGCGATGCCTGAAAGAGTATTTTGAACACTGGGGCTAGCTCATTGCTTAGTTCTTTGAGTAATCTAGCTTATGGTTGAGCTAGGATCTTTAATAATGTAGTCTAAAACTAACACTAATTCAGATCTAGTTAAGGTTATTATTATTTTTTTTGGCCCAGAATTATTTTAAAACAATGACGTGGGATCTGGGCAAAGAACATGAGAGGGGGGGGGGAGATGAGTGTGTATCAAACAATGGGCACTTAGCTTTTATCGTGTCAAACGAAGCAGATGTGGATAAAGTTGCACAAGGACGCAAGAATAAATAAACAGCTTACAACCTGCGCCCCAAAACTATTAAGATGTAAAGCTTACAAAATATCAAGACTGTACGAAAGATGACCCACTAAAATAAAAACATGTAATGTTACATTAAAAGCGCTCGGCTTCCGAAACGATTTGTCTCGGGCTCGAATCCCAGTGAAGACTGTGATTTTGAATTTCGGGATTTTTAAGGCGCGCCCCTGGGTCCACCCAACTGGACTTAAGTTAGTGAAAAGTAAAAGGCGGTTGTTCGTTGTGCTGGCCAGACTTCACCCTCACTGACCGCGGGACACAGAAACAGATGACCATCATCCGTCCCATAGACCGCAAGGTTTGAAAAGGGAACTTTACTTATCATTCACTAAACAAAAAATATACACCTCCCTCCACCCGCGACCACACAATGACACCTTAACACTTTCTCTCCTTACTGACGATGTCAACTGCCAACGTGGATTTGATCCCCCACTTAAACTAAATTGATTTTGGATTTATATACTGTAATTTGTGCTGTGTAAAAAGAGAACGCATTCTCCTAGAATTCAATACCAAATATATAACATTTTCTGACTAGCAAAAATGAATAATACTATCGAAACGAGGAAGATAATTAGGGAAAGAAAGAGTTAAAGACAGCAATGCCATACAGGCTCACCCTAACCCTAACCCTAATCCATAATTGCTTGCCCAGTCGTTTGAAATGCCCCCCCCCCACCCCGGACTGTCGTTTCGATGCTCGAGCCCCGCCCGAACCCCCCCCCCTCTCGTCCTGTGTGAGGTTTGGGCTATGAAATACAAATCTTTCATCTTCAAGGAACACCAGAAACAATCACCATCAAATCAGATATTTTATTGATCGGTGTTTGACTTCATCGCTTAAATATTTGTTATTTACACTTAATATTAGATCCGGGGAACGCTCAAAATTGGACCGAAGCTGAGGATGTCTTCAATGAAACTAGTACAGCTCAAGTAATCACGTTTCATTTAATCCATGAAGGTAAATATCAAATGATTTAAACTAATATTTTGGTTAGAAAAACACAAAGACAGGTAAATAGATGGACAGACGTAAACAAATAGCTGCCTGCTCGAGCAATATGCGCGCTGGACTGTCGTTCGGATTTCTCAATGCTCTTAGGTTCAAACCCTGCTTGCTGTTATCCTGTCGTCCTGCGGGAGGCTTAGACTAGGAAGTAGATTATCTTCAGCTCTGAAGGAACATCTGAAACGATAGATAGATAGATAGATAGATAGATAGATAGATAGATAGATAGATAGATAGATAGATAGATAGATGGACGGACGGACGGACGGACGGACGGACAGACAGACAGACAGACAGACAGACAGACAGACAGACAGACAGACAGACAGACAGACAGACAGACAGACAGACAGGCAGGCAGGCAGGCAGGCAGGCAGGCAGGCAGACAGACAGACAGACAGACAGACAGACAGACAGACAGACAGACAGACAGATAGATAGATAGATAGATAGATAGATAGATAGATAGATAGATAGATAGATAGATTACAGATTTATAGATGAGTTGATGGTTGAAAGAATGACACCCAATGGTTATTACGATGTATTGATTGATTACATTGTATTTCCTTTTGTCCTATTCTCCAAACACTTGTACAGCACTGTCAGGTATTAAAGACACATCTATTACAACTACTAAGCAAGGTACGTTACTTCTCGTTGTATCAGTTTCTTACTTTTACAAATCTTATATCAACTCACTCTGTGTATCTGTCTGTATGTCTGTCCGTGTGGCAAAAAGTTTGTACACGTTTTTTTCTCCCACAACCAAATCAGGGATCAAACTAAAATTTAGGGCAATTATCTCTTTTAACTGACAAGAATACAAAATAATAATGTAACCAGTTAGTTAATTAACTATTGGTAATTTATTATTTTATTTGGCATCTCCAACAAGGGAAAGAGAGTGGTGGTATAAGCTGAGTTAGTCCCCTTTAAAGTCGACGCTCTAAATTGTAATGAGCTTTTACAACTATACATTCTTTTATAGTTATTAGTACTTCACTAGCAGAGTGGTTAGCGTCTTCCAGCGGTGACGTTAGCTACGAGCTCGAATTTAGGTCTTTCCTTTTTTCTTGTGTAAATGCTTTTAAAAAGCCAATTACGGTACAATCCCCCCATATGTCCCTTTCTTCCTTCCCCCCCCCCCTTTTTCCCAACTGGTCCAGACAAGTGATAGGATCAAAGCGTATTCAGAACGCTAAAAGCACCTAATAGCACTGAATAAAAATAATTGGTACAACTATTATTAATCGCACAGATATATTGCCATCGGTCTAGATCTATAACACATTTAATTGCATGACTGATCCAAACTCATTGTTCAAATTAAACTTCGTATAAGTTGTTGTTTTTTTGTCCCTTAAAGAATTTTCTTTTGTTTTGTCACTGGTGTTAGTTGTTGAACACTAAGTGTCTCACAGTGCCCTTATGTTCTTTTTGTTTACCCGACAGAAATAGCCATTAGTGGGCGGGGCTATACAAGGACCCCCCCTCTACTACCCCATGTAAACCTAGCTCTATATTTAAATACTATTTCAACACAAAATGTTTTGTTTTATCGCTAAACTCAGACTGACCTTTTGTAATTAGCTGGCCGATTATTAGCCGTTAATCATTAACTGAAAATTCTGTGATTGCTGGTCTGTATCTTTTTTTATACTAAATCGCTGACCATTGTCCGTTTTCTTTTTTATTCCCTTGGCCATGAGTTGACGGCGTACTGTTTAATCCCCCTATGTTTCTAGCTGTTAAAGAGACAGAGCGAGTCAAGAGCAATGAAGGGTGCCTGGAGGCAATAAGCAAGTGTAGCAATCAAAATAGTGCTGGACAGGACGAATCCACAGCGTGTAGGTGAGTCTCGTGTATAGGTGTACCAGCCCTTGCAAGGAATTGAACTAAGACTGTCACGCCCATTTGGTACCGGCCCACCGGGCATTTGCCCGATTGCCCATATAGCCAGTCCGCCCCTGTACATATACTTAGTATAAGCACTACATATACTTTGTATAAGCTCTACATATACTTTGTATAAGCTCTACATATACTTTGTATAAGCTCTACATATACTTTGTATAAGCACTACATATACTTTGTATAAGCACTAATATACTTTCTATAAGCACTACATATACTTTGTATAAGCTCTACATATACTTTGTATAAACTCTACATATACTTTGTATAAGCTCTACATATACTTTGTATAAGCACTAATATACTTTTTATAAGCTCTACATATACTTTCTGTAAGCTCTACATATACTTTGTATAAGCTCCACATATACTTTGTATAAGCACTACATATACTTGTATAAGCACTACATAGATTAACACTATTAATGCTGTTATCCATTTTATCACAGTGTATTGACCAAGACGTTGGATTGCCTGGAAGTGGCCAGGGACAAATGCGTAACTGCCGAAGAAGTTCGACTACTCAGTGCGTCCATGGGCGTAGCCTTAACGAAGCAGGAGGAGCAGTGCAACTCGTGCGGGTCGTATGTAGAGGAGTTTAATTGCGGCGCAATGATGAATGACCTGAACAAAGAAATAGAGGTGGATCTCAAGTGCAGGTGATATTCGAATTTGATTGTTCTGTCTGTCTGTCTGTCTGGGTGGATTCTTTTACACTTAATTTAGATCTTGAGCTATAGAAGGGAAGTAACATTGTGCCAAAACCCCCAAAATGTCAAATATCAAATGTCAAATATCAAATATAATATCTATACTTCCCAATATTGGATCAAACGGACATTTCGCACAGCTATTATTTTTAATTTATTAGTCGTAATTAATTAATTTTGTTTCGTATAAGAAATGAAAGATATGGCAGCAGTTGAACAATGCTTTCCCCCTCACACAATACAAGTTATGTTTAATTTAAAAAAAAAAATATAGATCTATATATTTGCTGTGTAAGTAGCTCAATGGCTAGCATGTCGGCCTTCTATCTTACTGGCTCGACACCTATAACTTTGTAAAAGTAAACTTTCTTCCGGATATCCCCCACCCCTAGCACATCAAATTGTCCACAAAAATGATAGAACGGACCTTAGACCTTAGCGTACTGCTAAAACCATGAAAGTTGCGCTAAACAAAAACAATCAATAAAAATATTTCCAATCGCACTTTTTTTTTTTTATTTTAGCTATATAAAAAATTATCAATTATCCTGGATGCAAAATAATTACTTGCCAATAGTTAACTTATCGTTTAATAATTTTTTAAAATTTATTCTTGTTTTGTCAGGTACAAGAAATAATTGTGCCAAATTTCAGCTTGGTCCGAGATTGGGTGTGGGAGAAATAACGTGTACAAACTTTTTACCAGACAGATAGAGTGAGTTCATATAATTTTTGTAAAAAATAAAAAAGTTCAATGTTTTCCCACACACGTTCGTGATTAGTAAAAGTAACGTTTTATTTTCCCGTTCAAAATGTGACATTTTTTTACAACTGGATTTTTGTTTCTAAATAAATGTTTTCTTGCCTCTACTGATCAGTAAAGCTGTTGACGCCATGGACTGCTATGGTAAAGCGACCAACCAGTGCATTGCGGATGGCAAAGGGAAAAGCGCGCAGCTCTCTGCGAATCCGGCGAAAGACATATACGACCACATCTGCCGGGAGTGCTTCCACGAGAGAAAGAAGTGCGACAAGATGATGCTGAGAGGCTCTCTCACCAAAAGTGACAAGCGCTTGTGTCGGTGAGTCAGTCCAGGTGTTTCCTGTTAGTGTTAGAGTCAGCGGTTCCCAAACCTTTATTCTCTAGCGAAACACTTCGCATATTCTGAGTATTTAGCGGTACACTTTGTTGTAAGTTTTTTGGAGAGATTAATTCACGTGGTGGCCCTCTAGTTAATTATTCCAGTAGTTCGTGGAACATCTTTTCGGGCCTCGCGAACACTAGGGTACCGCTGAACACAGTTTGGGAAACAATGGTGTTTGATGATACTGTTCTCACAGCCAGAAGAAATATGGAGGAGGAGGGGGCGTAACATTAATAAGCTTCGGGGAGGAGGGGCTCGTGAGCCGTGAATACACCCCACCGAGAAGGAAAACTCGAGTTTTGGACCTCCGCTGCTTTGAATCAATACCCAAATATGTCATATCAAATAGCATGTCAGCCTAGTTGTTTTTTTTTTGTTCATTAAGACTAAGACGCCACCTATAAAGGGGACTAATTCAGCTTATAATACCACTACAGTCATTTACAATTTCTTTCCCTTGTCCGAGATACCAAACAAAATAATTTATTACCAATAGTTAATTAAGTAATTGATTCTTTTTTTTTTTCTTTTAATTGATTCTTGTGTTGTCAGGTAAAAGAAATAATTGTGCAAAAATTTTCAGCTTGATCCGAGATTGTGGGAGAAAGAAATAACGTTTATACATTTTTTACCAGACAGACAGATGGACAGACAGACAGAGTTGATATAAGCTCGAATACCTTATGGGGGATCCCCCCCCCCCACACCCGAAAGCCCTATGAGGATCAAATAAAGCGCCCTTTTGCCCTCACTGGCATAGAGGTAAACAGCAGGCTGACAGCAAGAGACAAAGAATGTCGCGATACACACATTTGAGATGCAAAGCAAAGCCGAAGACAGGCGCAGAAGACGAAAAGAAACTTAAATAGAACATGGAGTTCAACGGCTTTGTCTGCATTAGTTGTGGCAAAATATGTAGGTCGCAACTGCTTGGTGACTTGCAATACTGAACTCAATCTTTAACTCTAAGACAATGTGCTGTTGACCTAGATCTATATAGCTGGTGGACATGTGACGGTCAAAAGCTTTGTATGCATTAGGAGTGGCAAAATATGTAGGTTGCAACCGCTTAATCTTTGACTCTAAGACAGGGGTTCTCAACCTGTGAGTCGCGACCCCTTTGGAGGTCGAATAAGGATTTGCCCGTGGTCGCCTAAGACTATTGTAAATTTGGATTTTAATACTGCATATGTTACGTCATTCTTTTTTTTTAACTAGTCACCTAAGTCTGCACCACAAAAATGTTGAATAAGAAATAAGTTAAAGTTCAAACATTGCGATCTACTGCACAGCGGTATCATACGTATAAATAACGAGGGTGTCATGTGGCTAGCCCAACCGCCCTTACTTTCCCCATCTTATGTCAGTTACCCATTTGTGCTGGGTGGAGTCTAGGATCACCTGGTTAAAAATCCCATTCCTTTCCGGGATTTAAACCCATGACCTCGGTTCGGAAGCCAAGCGCTTTACCGCTCAGCCACGTCGACTTTTGAATAAGAAATAGAATAGTAAATAAATACATGTCACAAAGATGCAATTTTATTCATCTATAAGGTAACCATAATAAGAAATATTCATTTCAAGACTATAATGACAATTTGTTCGTGATGAAACTTCCATCACAATCGAATGTCTACACTAAGTGAACTGTTTTAGAAAATTATCAAAAGCACAGCTACCCAGGCTTATGATTTTATGGTTGGGGGTCGCCACATAGTGGAAAATCGTAAAAGAGTGTCGGCGACCCAAAAAGGTTGAGAACCGCTGCTCTAAGACAATATGTGCTGTTGACCTAAATCTAAATAGCTGGTGGACGTGTGCCATTTATTAATTTATTTTTGTGTTTCTTTCCACAGATTGTACTCGAAGGCAATCGCGTGCTACGACGAGGCGGAAAAGAAATGCCACAAGTCAGACCAGCTCCGAAAGCTGGACCAGGCGAGGCTGGTGGCCAAAACTGAATACAACTCCAAGTGCAATCCTTGTCTACAGGCCAGCAAAGTTTGTCAAGGCCTGTACCAGGCCAGCGTAGCAAAAGTGAACTCTTCGAGCTCGTGCAGGTCGGCTGTCTCCAGATTAAGTTGTTGTTTTTTTTTAATTGGTCTGTTGTTGTTTTTTGTGTTGTTGTTTTTTTTGTTGTTGTTGTTGTTTCTCTTATACCTATATTTTAATATTCTCGCTCTGTTTGTTGATGTGTATTTTTTTGGTGTTTTTTTTTTTTTTTTTTTTTGGGGGGGGGGGGGAGGGTCTTTTTTTTTTTTTTTTTTAAGATATCAGTATAGCAAGACTTTATATTAAATCTGGCCATCCCTCACATGTTAGTATTCCCTAATCAACAAATGAGGCTAATTAGAGCAGGATGTAATAAGCATACTGATTTTATATTTAAAGAAACAACTGATTTGCATACCTTACGAGCCATGGGGCAGATAAAGTCCAGCTAACCAGGGCGTCATGTGGCCAGCACAAGTGTCCACTACATTTGTCAGGTACCCTTTCAGTATGATTAGCGTAATCAGAATCCAGATATTCAGGAATTTCGCCTTCACCCGGGTTCAAACTTGATTTCCTTCTGTTAAAAAGCCGAAATGCTTTACCACTCCACCACTAAGCAAATAAGGATAAAACAACATCCAAAATATGATTTAGAGGTCAAGGATACGCTTCTATTCAAAACTACCCTGAACTTGATGACGTAATAAGCTGCCGTCTGCCTGCTCTACTTCCACAGTAAGCTCCCCCTAGCCATCAGCTGTTTTGATCGTGTCATCAAGACGTTGTGTGCCAAAGACAAAGAGAAGAGTTCTCTAGAAGTTTCCAAGAGTGTGTCGGTCTCACAGTTTGAATTATTGTGTAAGTATTGGTAGTCCCTGGCCAACGTTTGCACCTTCTTCCACTAAATTTAATGAGAATCCATTTCAAGTATTACCTTCCATCAACTTCAAGTAATACCTTCCATTCATTTGAAGTTAATACCTTCTATCCATTTCAAGTATTACCTTCCATCCATTTCAAGTATTACCTTCCATCAACTTCAAGTAATACCTTCCATTCATTTGAAGTAATACCTTCTATCCATTTCAAGTATTACCTTCCATCCATTTCAAGTATTACCTTCCATCAACTTCAAGTAATACCTTGTATCCATTTTAAGTATAACCTTCTATCCATTTCAAGTATTACCTTCTATCCATTTCAAGTATTACCTTCCATCCATTTCAATTAATATTTTCCATTCATTTCAAGTAATACCTTCCATTCATTTCAAGTAATATCATCTATCCATTTTAAGTAATACCTTCCATCAATTTCAAGTATTAAATTCTATTTATTTCAAGTAATACCTTCTATTCATTTCAAAGAATACCTTCCATCCATTTAAATAATACCTTCTATCCATTTCAAGTATTACCTTCTATCCATTTAAAGTAATAACTTTCATCCATTTCAAGTAATACGTTGTATTCATTTCAAAGAATACCTTTCAACCATTTTAAGTAATACCTTCTATCCATTTCAAGTATTACCTTGTATCCATTTAAAGTAATACCTTCTATCCATTTAAAGTAATACCTTCTATCCATTTCATGTATTACCTTCTATCCATTTCAAGTATTACCTTGTATCCATTTAAAGTAATACCTTCTATCCATTTAAAGTAATACCTTCTATCCATTTCAAGTATTACCTTGTATCCATTTAAAGTAATACCTTCTATCCATTTCATGTATTACCTTCTATCCACTTTGACTACTTCCTTCCATCAACATTATGTACCCCCTTGCATTTCAGTTCTACATTGAAGTACTTCTTTTCACACACTTGAATTATCTCACCCACACACACTAAGTATCTCATTTCACACACTAAGTACCTATTTCCACATACTTTAAGTATCTCACTCACACACACTAAGTATCTCATTCCACACACTAAGTACCTATTTCCACACACTTTAAGTACCTCATCCACACTTTTTAAGCATCTTATTCCACACACTTTTAGTACGCCATTCCACACATTTAATCCCCTCATTCCACACATTTAATCCCCTCATTCCACACATTTAATCCCCTCATTCCACACATTTAATCCCCTCATTCCACACATTTAATCCCCTCATTCCACACATTTAATCCCCTCATTCCACACATTTAATCCCCTCATTCCACACATTTAATCCCCTCATTCCACACATTTAATCCCCTCATTCCACACATTTAATCCCCTCATTCCACACATTTAATCCCCTCATTTCACACATTTAATTACCTCACTCTACACATTTTAAGTAGCCTGTTCCACAAACTTTATTAACCTCCAGTGGCATATCTAGGATGGGTTAATGGTCCAAATTTAAAAATCCCCCTAGGCCCCCATTTGATGGGGCCAAAAATAAGCGTCCAAAATTTGTTTTTACATTAGATATTACTCCATTATCTCATGTCATGATTTTGAATGTCAAATTACAGGAGCCCCAAAATAGGTCAAGCTCCCCGGTCTCCCAAATCCTTATCTAAGCCACTGTTTACCTCATAACACTCCTTTAAACAACCGCCATTTCAGTCTGTTTTTAATTACTTAATTCCAGACATTTCTACAACTTTTTATACTTTTTTAAGTATCTAATCAGTCCACTTCAATCACTGCATTCCATCCAAGTTACTTGATTCCAACATTTTGTCAATTCGCTTCTAATGCTTCTGTAGCTACATACATTTAATAGATTAATCCGATGAGAAAAAATTGAGCTTTTAATTGATAGCAGCTTGAAATCTAATGACCTATTGTTTTTGTATTAAATATATCGTTTTACACCTCTGCTTAGTGGTTGAATACATTGTGCCTCTTGAAACCTTCTATAAAATGTAGTCTATTTAGAAGTCTAGACTGATATACATTAATTATGTAAATTATGACTGTCTTTAAAGTGCGACTAGATATTTAACAGTAAGAGTAAAGAGCGTTGTGGAATCAGTGATATGATATATGATTGTTTGTACAGTTGAAATAATGCTTTCGACTGCAAGTGTGTCCCTTAGAAGCCCCTGTTTGTTGCATTCAAAACTAGAAAGTTTTCTGTCACTGACTTAGGGCCCTACTTCTGTGTTTTCTAACAGGTCTCAGTGAAACAGACACAAGAAAAACAAAAGGTTAGAAATTGTTTATAACTTTTTTAATTTCATTTTGTACTGCAGTAATAAACTTTGAGATATTTAAAGCCTTGAGTAGGACCTATTGGTGGTCGCTGACTCTTTTACAACCCTGAGTTCATCAGTTTGCATTTGTTAATTTGAAAGTCATAATCAATCGTGATGTTGGTAAGAATATACTTAAGTGAACTCGATAACTATTGAAGACTTCGCATTGTAAATTATATGATAGTTTCCAAATAGGAACACGTCAACGAAGCGGTCTACATCAAGTGCCAAACTCTTAGTTCATCTTTGTGGTTTACTTCAGATATATCTGGAGCTTTAAAATAATGTAGTCATTACTAGTGAGTGAGTTGCGCGGTGGTTGAGTGGTTAAGCGCTTGGCTTCCGAACCTGGGGGTCCTGGGTTCGAATCTCGGTAAAGACTGGGATTTTGAATTTTAGGTTTCTAACTTTAGTTGGGGAAAGTAAAGGCGCCACAAGGCGGTTGGCCGTTGTGCTGGCCACATGACACCCTGCTCGTAAACCGTTGGTTATATAAACAGATAACCTTAATAGCATCTGCCTCATAGATCGCAAGGTTTGACAGGGAAAGTCTCTTTTAACCTTTAGTGCTCAATGGTTGCAAACTTAACACAGTCCTTTTGTAATGCCTTTTATACCTGATAGTGACTAATGGTGTGTGTTTTTGTACTAGTGAGTTGGAAGAATCCCAAGTTGTAAAAGATGGATAAATTTTTAAATTTAGTTTGTTTGGTTCGTGTTCCAATTATAGTTTTGTTTTTCTTTCGAGGAACAGTTGCCGTTTTGCCATTAGATTTAGGATTGAGAAACGGCAAAACGGTATCACGTCATCTTAGTGTATTAATCACATGGCAAGAGAGAGTGTGCAACGCTGAGATCCTTACGCGAACGAGTCTTCCCAGCATCTCTACAGTCCTTAGACAACGTCGCCTGCGCTGGCTCGGAAATGTTCGCCGGATGGAGGACAATCGCATCCCGAAAGTCATTCTTTATGGGCAAGCCGCGTCTGGCTCAAGTAAAACTTGTCTCCCCCACCTACGTGGATGTAATCAAACGGGACCTCAAAACAGTGAACATTGATACTGACCATTTAGGAAAACGTAGCCGAAGACCGCACTACGTGGACAGA